>FIZU01022055.1:0-25935 GCA_900064475.1 Pseudococcus longispinus | reverse complement strand
AAATGCGGCGGCGGCGGCGTCTAAAATATCGAAAAAATCGGCGGCGGCGGCGGCGGCGGCGGCGCAGCGCGGCGGCGCAGACCTCTAGATGGAAGCCATTCATCTGGCTCATTAACCGATTCTTCCTCAAGAATTGCATATGAATAATTCCTCCGAACTCCATCCACTGAAAAATTAATTAATGTAATAATTTAATGCGTTCCATACTAATTGATAATTCCAACGTTTTTTCCACAGATTCTAGAACCAAAATAGATAGGTAAATCAAATTTCATAATTCAAACAAAAATAATATTCAAATTGACAAATCAACACGTTTTTTCAATTTTCTATCATTTCGATGTTTTGAATTTTGATACCGGCAATGGCAAGCAAAGAAGATGACTTGACTTGAGCTCGAGAGTTGAAAACTAACCCCTTGAAATCGGTATCTAGTGTTTCTCATCTTGATGAAGGAATTTGCTTTTCTTTTAATTCATACCAGGTTCCGAAAGAGTATTAAGTTTTATGCATTTTAGCTGAAGCTCTAATTCTAATTTAAATAACGTAGCGCACAGCTGTTAGGAATGGGTTATGTTGATCACGTGTAGCTAAATCAAAAGCGATATCACATTTGGAATCTTCTGCGATTATGTGAAACTCAATCACAAATTTTCATCTTCCAATTGAAATAAAATGAACAAACCAATTGTTTTAATTGACGCTTTTTTTAATACTAATTGAAATTTATTCGCCATTATTCGAAGTATTTATTGCGTACGTCCGGGGTCAGTATCCCTATCCTTTTATCTTTTGTACGCCAAATCCGTCGTACACCATTCGCTTAAATTTCATCAACTTGGCAACCTTCCATGTAAAATTTTTCGGCGCCACGAAAGATGAATGAATGATAAAGATGCAGAGTACATGAGTAAAGTACCTATGTGCTGACGAAACCATATCCGCGCGCGAGCACGCGATTCGCAATAAATTTAGCGAAACGATATGTTCAAAATATGACACGGCGCGACGACGAGCGGCTTCTTTCATCTCGAGTGAGTTCTAGTTAGTAAATCAAATTGAGATGGCAATTAAGCGCAGGGTACTTGTATAGTGAATTTTCACAACTAGCGTTATCTGGCCACTACCATCGTGCGTATAATTTACTTTTAATTAAAATACGAATTACCAATGACCTAAGATTAATTGTCACGCTTGCAAAACATCGTAGTAGATATACGTTTGCAGGAGTACGTTGAACATAGATGCGTGGTAAATTCTCTGATATACGAGTATATTCTTATCGGGTAAAAGATCAGTTCTCGGATGTTTGTAATCGTGTTATTTTCGCGACAAATGCTGCTACCGTTGTTGGACTTATCAAGGCACTGAGTTCGTTGGAGAATTTTTTTCATGTTTTTAAAAATAGATGTGTCAAGGTTAATGCAGGAGTCAAAAAACTTTAGATTTTAGCTGGATTCATCATACGAAAGAGAGAAAAGAAGGAAGAAAGAATCTAATAGTTTACTTCCACATCCTCTCAAATTCGTTGTGCCTAGTCCAAAGATGAAGCTAGTAACTCTAACAATAATTTGAACCCAGCGAGCTTCTTTGTTTTCCACAATCGCATTCATCAATTCTTGCTTTTTATTTTCATAAAATCCACCTGATCCAGAATCATTATGCAAATCATGTAACTTGGCATGCAATTGATTTTTCAAGATCTGTCGTTTTTTTTTGTAGGTACAAGTTTCAATAATTCCAATAAGTTATAAGTTACTTTGGTCAGTAGGTAATATAGGGGATGAAAATATCAAATGTGCTATTTATCAAATTTATAATATTCGTAATTTCGTAATCGATCAAATTTTGTTTAGCTTGTTTCGTGAAATGTCTAACAGTTGAATTTTGAAATCTACATTTTTCTCAGTTCAAAAGTCAACTGACCAATTAATAAAAATTTTCAAAATCGAAAAATTTAGAGTTTCTGAAATTTAAAAAAATTTTCTAGTCCAGAAAATCTGAAATAGCCTGAACAAATGTCCGAAAGTCAGCGTGATCTCTAAAAGTTTCCAAGTCGAAAAAATCTATAGTGTTTGTCTGACGAAATGTCTAAAAGTCAGCATTATTTCTGGAATTTTCCAAGTTCAAAAAGTCAGTGGAAATTGAATTCTTTATATTCAAGAAGCTTTATTCTCCCCTTTGGAATATCCCAATCGCAGATTTATCCAAAGGAAGACACCACGTCATCCCGCATAGATTAAGTCTTCCGAATAAATTTCAAAAATAAGTAAAACTCCTACACGATTATTTCTGTCGAGATCAACTTCCGCACGAGTCTGGAAACTCGGCTAATCCCAGTAGCATAATTTACATCACATGGTCCTAGACAATGACGAAAGTCTTGGGTTATAATGACTTTAAAGAGTTGGTTATTGCTTCGGTATGCGGTCTGAGAATAGTATAGAACAGTGTAAAATATGAGATGCACGTCTGTTTTGGTGTTTCCATAGTCGTTATTATCGATGAGCCGTGTATCAAGGGTGAATAAGGTTACAAGAATAACCTATGTTTTTCGTGGCTTCGCCGGGTATATCGTTTAACCGCAACACCCTGCGTGAGCTGAGCAGTTCGCGTTGCCGGCGTCGTTGGTGTCACTTTTTTAACAAATTACCTCAGAATGCTGCTGAGAAATGTTTCGAAATTCAACGAGGTATAGGTCGTTAATGATGTGTGGAATATTTTACCTTGCCATCAGTGCAGCGTTTCGGTCAGGGTTTCTACTTGATCCGCGAAAAAGTGGTCGTGGATCACTGGTACATCATTTTTTTAAGCATATGAGTCGTGATCGATGATCTTGGCAAGTCTTACGATCAATAGTCGTGTAATTAATATTGAAATCTATGGCAGCTTCTGCGTTGAAATTTGGTTTCAACAAAATAAGATAATCGATTATTGATCCGTTGAGATTGGATCGGAGTGGGTTTACTATAAATTTTAAAGTACTGGAAGATCTTTCAACTGGGCATTGTGTTACTGGTACAGATAATTATTTGACATGTTCATTTTGAGTTGAAAAATGAAAACTCTCCATCGAAACTTTTAGCATCCTATATCACTCAGGAAGGGAGCTTTGGTGCCCCAAGGTGGGGTCATTTTCGAAAAAGCAAGATTCTTGCATTTTAGACAACCGTTGTACTTACGATAAATATTGGCATATCTATGAATTACTACAAGATTTTTATAAATTGCTCCACTACTCGATGCTTCGTAAAATCGTCCATCCTGCGTTCGATTACGACATTTTATTCTAATACGACATATCACCGTATCAATTAATTTTCATAATTTTATCTCCGTATAAGTAATTTAATCTACGCCATCGTTTTGTTATTTTACCATATGACCGATGCTGTATTAATACTGTACTAACATCGATAATCTCATAATGGACGATGCATATTCATGAGCAATTATCCGACCCAACGTAACGTGCTAGTGACGGCCAACTTGGGCGAATTTCCTTGCCAAACTTTCTCGTTACAAGCATCAAGTTCAATTTCGACATCAATATTGCACATCGCCTAATTCAGTGTCGTTATGCTTCGTTTGATACATGTACGTGGTTGTATCGTCAAATGAGCGAGTTTTCTCAGACATGGGTTCAGTACGAGTGTTTATTAGTTTTTGAGTACTTCATTTTGGATTTTGATGGAAAATCCTTTATGGGTATGAAAAGCTTGGTGAGTTGGTTCAATTCATAAAATGGATCGTAATGTATTTTCAATTAGGGGCAGGCTTCTTCCAATGATTTTTTGACTGAAATAAAAATAAAAGGAGTTGTAAACAGATTTCTGAAAAAATTAAAATAAGTACTTCGATGATTTCCTTTTGAAGATTTTTTTCACAAAAGTAAAAATAAATAGGTACCATGTATTTTGAAAATTGAAAAAATTCCGTCACGTTCATTTTTTGTTTGATACTGAAGTCGAAGGAGCTAATCAATATATATTTGGAAAATTTCGCAATTGATGATAGTTTTTTCATTTCAAATGTCATTTGACTCCTTCAATTGCATCATTGGACAAAAAATCAAGGTACCGAACTCTGATCTAGTTGGCCTTTTATTTCATGACATTCTTTGACGAGGGTGTTTGGTTCTTCGTAGATATTTCAAAAATACATCTGTTCACATCATTTATACCTATTGGCAGGCATAGGCAGGTATGTGTTGAAAAGAAGGCTTTATAACGATACTGATTATCAATACTGATGAAATTTTTTCAATCAAGGGAAGAAAGCAAGGCATTAAAAGAATGAAAGAGAAAATCTTACGATGAAATTCTTCCAATATAAAAAAAAAATCACCATCTAAACGAGTGTTTTTCCTGAACCAGCTATCTTCACGTGTACTTTTTCGTTGTTTTTTTTTCTTTTTTCGATAAAAAGAACTAATTCTGTGAAAGAGAAAAAAAGAGGGAATAAGGGAAATAAAAGTAAAAAATCTCGGTAGGTATTCCGAGCGATTTGATTCAAAGTCGAAGGGGGTCCATGCCGCACGTGAAATCTGCTAAACGTGTGCGAACTTCGTTTAAGGTTCGAGTGTTCTTCAAAAGCTTTGTAGAATGCTTCTTTTTAATTTTTTGTTTAACATCCTGTTGAGCACGTTCTCTTCATTATTTATCACTCGTAATTTTTTCCCGTCGTTTAGATATTTTTTCATCTTCGATATGATAAAGCGTGTACGGATTGGATTTCGATTATATCGAACCCTCGGCCTCCCCTCTCCCTCTCTGTAGTATATTTCGATAGGTAGACCAATTAATGAAATTGGATGTAACGTAGGTAAAGTCGTATTCGTCGTATGATTTCATCGGTACGTGTTATTAGATTTGACTGCGTTGTAGTTTGAAGGGGTATTCTTGTAGCGAGTATTTTATGTGAATTTGATTCAATCTGCAGATCGTTTGTTTCCATTTTTTATGAAATTTATGACCTAGAAACAAATTTAATGGTGAAAGAAAAAGTTGAGATTAAAATAACACGATGCGGTGTTAATCATATCCATCGTCTGACGAAATACGCACCTACGAGCCACAATGATCCTACAGCTAAAATAGCGTTAAACGTATAAAATTTCGAGCACCCTTCAGCGCATTTGTTTCTTTCGGAGCTGTTTTAAAGTTTTACAGAATGGTCGCTTTTACCTACCGCAATTCCAAGTACGTACTTGAAAAGCTTTCTAAAATCTTGAAATTCAACATCACACCAAACAACTTTTTACTTTCATAATGTTGCCCGAATGTTGCTAATGATTGTCGACTTTTGAGATTGTTTGTTTTTACCGCTGCCAAGTGACAAACGTCTAAAAAACATGTTCGAATGTGGTCCGTTTTAAACGAGGATGTTTTTTTCATTATTTTGCTTCAAAGATCGCTGTAATAATAGAAATTAAAAATTATACAATTCAGTTCGAGGAATTGAAGGGAGGAATTCACTCACAAACGAAAAGCATTCATGAAAAAAGTGTACATCTACCCTCTACTATGAGGTCGCATAAATATTGACTAAATATTCAGCTTTACCGCGAATAAATCATATAACCCTTTTTTGGGAAACCGGATTCGGGAAATTGGAAAGGAACCTTATCTGTACCGAGATAATCAATCGATAGTAAAATGTACAGGGTGTTCAGGTAGTTGTACACCGCTTTCAAAACAGAAATGCAGCTACCCAAACTACATAAGTGTTTGAATGTTTGCCAACCCCAGGATTTGAAGGAGCAAAGTTATGCATTGGTCCTAGTATATGTCGTAAAACGACGAGGGTGTAATTTGACATGCCCGACATTTGCGTTGTCTCTTTTGCGTTGCGTTTTTTTTGTTGTGTATTTTTTTAAGTTCGTATTTTTTCCTTTTTTATGTGCATAAGTGGCAAAGATCCTGATCCAGATTATTTGAGGGATATTTTTTTAGATTCAGATTAGATCCAATATTATCACTCCCCAGTCAAATTTGAGGATCTTGAATCTTTGTAATTTGTAGTGATCTGATCTTTATAAAGATCATAGATCAATCGCGTTCCAAGGATCTTTGATCTAAAATCCTCGAATTATGGATGGATCTTCAGTTGAAAGAAACGGATCTTTTTTTGGATCTTCACCTTTTTTGAAATTGATTGATTGAGAAGATCCAAATCTTGTAAAGTATTTCAAAAAAAGACAAAGATCCAAAAAAAGATCCGTTTCTTTCAACCAAAGATCCATAATTCGAGGATTTTAGATTAAAGATCCTTGAAATTCGATTGATCTATGATCTTTCTTTGTAAAAATCATAGATCAGATCACTACAAATTACGGAGATTTAAGATCCTCAAAATTTCATTGAGGAGTGAAAATCTGATCTTTAGATCTGTAAATCACGTCTTTTGTGTTGGATTGTTGGGTGCTGATTGTGGTCCATTTCGGATCGCGATCAGTCCAAGCTTACACCGAATTTGTCCGGCGGGGAAGTTATTATCGAAGCAAATAGGTATCTAGAATTTAGCGTGGTTTCGCCTTTCACGAGTACCTATCAACTTCTCGTGGGAATTATGCCCTTACCTATCGATCAACACTTGGAGGTAGCGAAACGTACGTTTCGCCTTCCAATCTGTTGAGAAGACGAGTTTAAGTAGGTAGGAACCTACTTGAGTATTAAACCTGAAATAATAACACGTATGTCGTACACTTGCGTTTATTTCACGTGAGAGACGCGTATTTACAATAAGACGTATAGATAGGTATTGTACTAGGAAGTATGATTACGCTTTGGTAGGAAAAACGGATAGGTATTTATACGGGCGCAACAGCCAAAAATTATCCACTCTCAGATCTATTGAGATGCCTTTAGCGATTAACGCCGACTATCCCAAATCACCTCGAGATGAATTAAAGATTCTGTATTCGGAAATTAGTCGAGTAGAATTAAAATGCTTTTAGCGAGATTCGCCGCAAAAATAATCGTATTGACAAGATCGAATAAGAAGCTACGAAGTTCTCGACATTTAGCGATTAACGCCGTCTCGAATTTACGTAGGAGCCTGGGGCGGTGATTCATCCGTAACGTTTGGCGTATATACTGTCGCGCTCAACACTTTACATGCGAGAAGCAAACGTTACCGAATGACGTCACGCGACGTGCTCGTATATCACCTGTCACAGGATCTAATCTGAATCTATCCCTCAAGTGATCTGGACCTGGATCTTAGCAACTTATGCCTGTAAAAAAGGAAAAAATATGAACTTGAAAAAATGCACTACAAAAAAAAACGCAAGGCAAAAGAGACAACGCAAATGTTGGACTTGTTAAATTACACGTTCGTTTCAAAACGACGCGACGTAACTCCGCTAATAATATAAATAGGCTTTTGTTTAATATTTCTTGTACCAATTTCTATAAAATGAGTTGTACATATTCACATTTTTTTACCCAACTCTAAAATTTGGAGGATTCCTTCAATTTTCCACAGTTATGCAAAATTTTGTAAGATCCATTTTTTGTTGAACTTTTTGAGCTCTACAAAGTAAGCCAATAATTGTTATGGTACGAGCGAGCGAACAGAGAACAAACACACAAGTTGATCGAATAAGAACTGACTTTATTTCATTAGATTTGCAGTATACTCGTATATACAAAAAATATACGTAAAAACTAAGTAAACAAGGTGATAGGTTGTGATTTAATGAAAAGATACTCTTGTGCGAGGGTGTGGTGGATTATCATGTGAAAAAGGAACCATGCGATAAACTCTTCAGGTCGTGGTTGTGACAAAGTCACATTCACATTGGCTACCATTCCAGTAGGTTTACAACAGATATATATTTTATAACCAATAAAAGAAAATATTACAAGTATAATGAAAATTTGAGTAGAACCAATCCCGTAGAAGAAGTGTTGTTGTTTACTTTCGTGTTTTAGAAGAAAGACTTTATCTTTTTCTTGTTCCCACCGGGATTCTACGGCCTCGATGGTTTTGGTTTGGAAATTTATCATGTGGTAAGAGACATTTGGGGGTTCCATCATAACAGGTTCGAAAGAAGTGAAATTTCCCATTATGTGCTTTAGGGTGAGGTTGTATTTAGTATGTCCTTCGAAGACATGGGTTGGGGTGGAGATTGTATTTTGATATGGAATAGTAAGGATTCCGAGCAAAGGTAAAGTAGAATGAAGAGTTTTACCATTTGGATGGGTAATTTCAAAGGTTGAGACACTAGATTGAGCGAAAAGCTACTGATTTTCCGTTAGCTTTTCCCAGATTTCAAAAGTTGCAGGTAAAATTGCAGATTTAATTTTTAGCCCAACTTCAAAATTGAAAATAAGCTATATATTTGAAGTGTATGTAATTGACCTGATTGAGCTTACCTTTCTAAATTTTACATCAAATCAATCCCCCCTCCCGCCTCCACCTTGAACAGTCCTAACCCGTTTTTTTTTACATTTATTTGAAAATGGACGTGTAATTCCATTTTTTACAGCGAGCTGATAAGCAAATGCTCGAACTTCTTCGGTAGTCATTCCAAAAACAATGTTCCTCCATTTGAATAATGTGATTCACCATCACTGGGTTCTTGGGCATCAGTAACAACTCGTCGATAAGAGCCTAAATTTTTAACTACATATTCATATTGTTGTTTTAATCATCATATTAGAGTTGGCATATAATTTGCACAGTAAGCTATATCAAGTTTTGTCCACTGATCTAATCTCTTCAGCATTTTATCGATGTATTCTTCCTGATGCAATTTTAAGCCATTTTCTTCGCGATTTATTTGTATGCGAACGTGTCCATAAAACCACTGATCTGAAATGTAGTGGAAGGGGTAATTCACGAAACGTTATTTTTGAATACATAAAAATCGATACATTTTCCCCCGAATCTGAATTTCATTTCCAAACAAACATACCAATTAGGAAAAAAAACCACCCGCGCCAATTAAAAGCCTCCCCAAGTTTAACGAACCAGCGTTTTAATTAAAATTAATATCAGAAACACGTACGTACACACGTATTCTTAGCGATATAAATAAAAAAAAGGAGCGTCAGCTTGGTTTAATTTCGCGTTTGCAATCATACAGTATTTTTTTCTCCAAGATATTTTTTACCCACTAACCCTTTCACTAATTACAATTTAACAATTCGTATAATAAAAAGTTTTTAACCGATTTGAAAATAAAAACTGATTTATATGGCAAGTATATCTCTAACGATACGTTGAAAATGGCTCTGGAATAGGTATATGCGATAAATAATATCTATAGTTCGTAATTAGATAATTATTTACGGATTAAGGTTTGGGAAAAAATGTTCCTCCTCGAATTGATTTCATTTTTCCAGAGTAATAATGAAAATTAACGTGTTTTTTTTTCGTTCATTTGTTAGAAAAGTTGGCTGTTTGTGGAAATAATTCATATGAAATCAATTTTTTCGATTATTGGTCGCGCTTCAACGGTCAATAGTGCTGTAGGAAAACTTTTTTGAAACGTAACCCATTATGTATTAACGACGGTGGAAAATGTTATTATTTTTTTGTTTAAAAATTTCAAACCATTGCTAATGAATTCGCATCATAAATAAATCCACGGCAAAGATAAAAACCTCTGGAAGCCACCAGCGTGCTAATGACGATCGAATTTTATCTATGGAAATAAAGCACATAATAAGTATATCTGCGAAAAGAATGTCGGTAAACTTTGTTAATTTCTCGGTTCATTTTGCACACATTTGGGGACACTTATCTTGGAGGAGAAATTCAAAAAAGGAAATAGATGGAGCGAGAATGAAGGTGGGAATATCATCGACATAGCATATAAGTAGCCCAGCTTATACTTAAAATACCTATATTACTGACAGGAAACTGAACCCTATTCCCTTTTATAATATACGATGTTTTTCGCCGAAAAGGATTTCCTGCTTTGAATTTCCATTCGCTAAATCTATCGAAACTTTTGCGTTCATTATTTCACCAATGTTTTTTCAAACCAACTTTTCAAATATTTTATATAGGAAAAAAATAGTCGTACGGAGAAATGGAAAATATGCTTTTTATGCTTTCTTTTCTTTTATCTGTTCGCATTAATATGTTGTGAAATCACCCGAAATGGTCTTCTCGTTATGTGGTCACATCGAATGGAATTCTAGTCTTTATTCAAGCGGGTCCTTGGAAGTCAGTCAGTCGTAAATTTTTATTCGACGTATTTGGCTTCGACCCTTCGGCTTTTTTCAATGTGTTTTTAGAAATGAGGAACGACGAATGAAGGAATAAATTTTCGATTAATCATCATTGGTTTCGTTATGCAACATTTTTTTTTTGAAGAAAAAAAAACGTTGCTGTAAATTTAAGAAATTTATTCGAATTCACAAAAAAAAATTTAATATTCTTAAATAGAACTAGAACTGTTTTAGTTTGGATTTCAAACTGAAATGTTTTTTATCTGAGTGGGATTGTTTGGAGAGATAACGTGAAAGTGATTTCAGAGCCCTTTAGTAAAAGCTGAAATTTTCAAAGAAGCAGATCTCACACCAACTAATTCTTGAATTGTAAATTCAATTTTCAGTTAAAACCATATCATCTGGTACTAAATTGTCTAAAATTCCACAGTCTTCAGTTAATATTGCCTTATAGCTTACACGGCCTCCGTATCCGGGAGAAATGAAACAAATTAGACTTTGGGGTGTCAAATGTTTGCTGGTGTATGTTTGCTTGTATTATAATAAAGTTTGGTTCCTAGCTGGCCTTTGAAGAGGTATCTCTAGTTTTGTCTTGAGCTTTGAAACGTTCATGGAATCGCTCTCGTTCTCAATCCACTGCTTGATTTTGGCGAATTGATCTTTTACTGTCCCTACGTTGTTTGGTGAAGGGCGACGACATCGCGGTACAAATTCACTAACTCGAATGATCAATTTTCTTTATTCAAGTTTACTAATTCGGTTTCTATCATTCGAAGTTGAAAGATTTAGAATTCTTATAAAAATGCATTTAATCTTCGAAGCATGTAAAATCTGTATTTAAAAATTCTTTTAGATTTTTTGCTGTCTATGTAGCAAAACGACGCAATACACGGGCGTTAATTCAGTAGGTACGTCGTAGTAAAGTTGTTTTTTTCTCGAGGAATTAAGACATTGGCGTCAGACAAAAAAACTAGACGTTTTTAAGCCTCGGACGAAGATCGTTTCGCGTACAATACGAGTACGACAAGGTTCGCAGCTAAGTGCATCGTACAGTTTTCCAGTATCGCATGAATATTAATTACACCATTTACGTTGGTGAATGTGAAAGTGTTGAGATTGAAAGAAGGGTTTGTATGGTACGTACAAAGTAAAGCGTCACATTGGTGCCTATTCGTTTTGAAAGGCTGAGGCGACGACAACCTAGGGTCGAAGTTTTAACCCTGTCGAATCGCATTTATGTACCGTGGAACATAACGTGCTGAAACGCAGACATCTCTCTCTCTTTCTTCATCTGTCTGTCTTTCTTCTACGCCGAAGAATAAGTAATTTACGATCTCCGCTGGGAAACACTCAATTTTCGATTTACTCGTTTTTTGAGCAACCGTCGTATTTGTCAAAATAGCCGTTAATGTTGATCCGACGAGCGAAAAAGGCGCGTCGAATTTGAATATTACGGTGGTGCATTTTTAAGCGACGATTTTCGCTTCGTTAGCATTTAATATCTGCTGTTTTATCGTATAAATATTAATTTTAATGCTAATCCGAGCCAATGAACCGTTCGTAGGTGGCGTGTTCCGGATGCAAGACGCCAGGCGTCGTATAGTGAGATCAGATGTGATCTTGGGTGATCAAAAATTGAAAAATCAGAGTTGTAGGTATGGAAGATATGACGAAATGAAATATTAGGTTCGGTTGACGTGATCAACCCCATTTTTCTAAATGGTACAAAAATGGGTATTTCAGTCGATTTCTGTTCCGCCTAGTTTACTTTATAAAACTTTCATTTTTTATTGATAGGTATTAAATTCTAACTGTTCAGCTTGAAGCTGTTGTTCTATCTATACTGTTAACTGAAAAAATCATCTTATTTATTGTCAAATTTCAAAGACAACGAGGAGGAAAACAGACTGGACTAAAATTCAAAAGGAAAATTTTAGATTATTTTATTTTATTGCGACGAAATACTCGCTTGTGGATACATATACCTAATTTCTAAATGGAATCCATAAACCCTGATGGATACTTCGTCAGACCCCGTATTTGAAATTCATATTATACGCGATGTGTCATCCCTCTCCCATTTGGAAACACACAGTGTGTAAAAATACTACAAAAAAACCACGACATTAAAATAGATCTATGATCAAATACAAACAACTTTATTTTCGCTCAACATTTTTAAATATACGCTTCGAAACTCGTATGAACGTGACTGAAACAAATGGCGAAGGATTTGTGGTATTTGTTTCATGTTTCCTTAAGAGTTCGAAATTCCCCATCGCGACTCCATCGCGAAGTTATATCGTGTATGTTGCATAGTAGTTGGAAAAAATCCGCTTCAGATCACACTATTTAATTACTGAGTGTCTTGTATGAGGTATTTTGAAAACGAAAACTTGAGATGTGTCTACCAAATTTTTCAAAGCTTCTACGGTCAGTATCAGCAATCAGCTTGTAATTCGATTTTGAAACTTCATTTCTAATTCGAGTTTCGACGTTTTCATCTGCTGAAACAATTTTTTTGTAAAAATTTTCACCCTTTGTACTCTCGGGCTCAATGGATTCAATGTTTCCTCAAACAATTGATATTTTTAAAATTTTGTAACTTAATAATTTTTTGAACGAAGATTTTTCCAATTATTTGGTATTAATATCAGATTTAGGGGGCGGCAATTTTTCTACTTCCAAGGCAACAAAAACCCTGAGCACGCCCCTGTGTCTAGTGTAAGGTAAGTGGATTACAATTTATAGTATATACTTGTGGAGAATATGTATTAGGTCTCTGATCCATTACAAACTCTAATCTATATTTAGTAAGTATATACTTCTTGTTACGAAAAATGAATATATTTCGACTCTTTCAAAACGTTATACGTACGGAAAACTTTATTTTTTACATCATTCAACAATGACTGACAATTCGCGAATTCACGCTCCGCTCAATGCAGTACTCCACGTATTTATTGAAGATATTTGTGTAGTAATCTAGTCATAACCGTGTAGTAATCTAGTCATAATCACGACGCATTCTAACAATGATCGTTTACAATCTCAATGATAATCATTCAGTATCGTAGTGATATCAGTAGAAATTCGACGTATTTATTGATAATATTTGTGTAGTATTTCGTTAAAATGAGGAAATGTATTGAGCCCGAGTCTTCTTTAACATTTGCGGGGCTCAATTCATTCATTTTACAATCATTTGGTGACTGGTTTAACATCTCACTCTCATCCATTACAGATGCATTCGAATTCTTATCTTTTTACAACTTCTCAACAAAACAGGGTAATTTATTCGTAGGTATCTCTGTGTATAAAGATTTGGCTTTGTCACACAGTCCTACATTTTCTCCCCGTTGTTGCTCGATTTTCCTTTGGCTAAAGTTATACTTAGTTGCTCTATAATAGTAATCATGTAGCATTTTAACCATAATCATTCAGTATCCTAGCGATCATAATTGTGTTGAATTTTAGCTATAATCATTAAGTATCCTAGCGATAAGATTAATCAAGTACCTAACACATTCGTAATAATCATGTAGTATCCAAGCGATAATCATGTAGTAGGGTGTAAGATTTTCAATTATTCAAATAAATTCTTTTTTTTTTTTTTGAATATGATTTTGTGAATTCTTTTCATGTATAATTTTTTAGCATTTACAAAACCAGCCATAGATGAACATCGAAAAGGACTGCATGAAATTAGAGTTATTGAAAATAATGTAGATATACCATCTCTACAACCCATTTCGGATGAAATAGTCGATTTACTGCAAGCATGTACTGGGATAAGCCTATTTCTGCCAGAGAATGGAACGACACAATGCATGTATTACAATCATATCAAGCCCCACCTACAACAATTTTACGATGAAAATATTCGCATAACAAACTCCGATATTTCTGATATATTTCAAACCAGCGCTGGTCAAAAAAATCGAAATTGGAAAGCTTATAGACAAGCAAGTGAAATTATTTTGTACAGTAGTGTGAATTTTACAGTCATTGGGCAGTAGGTAATTCAATTTTTTATTTCATAGGTTAGAATTACAGGGTCAATAGCCTATGAATTATTTACCTATAAGGATACCAGGGATGAAAAGTGGGATGCAAAGCTCAACAGGATAATATTTCCAAAATTTAAGGAAACAGCCGCTATGCGTCATGGTAAAATTACTGAATCCCATGTATTGGATAAATTTGAAGAAGAATTACAACAAAGAAGCAATGGTGGGACCTTATTAAGGAATTTGGGTTTATTGGTGAGCGAATCTGAGCCGTGGCTAGGCTTCAGTGGAGATGCACTTCTGTTCAGAAATGGTGAATTTATTCTCATTGAGGTGAAATGTCCTGCACCCAAACCACATATTAAAACCGAGGAAGAATTCATGAGTTCTCAAAAATGCCTTAAGAAAAGTGAGAATGGGTATGAATTGCGCCGAAAACACAAGTATTATGGTCAAGTTCAGTTAGGTATGTACCTATATAACATTCGATCGGCACTTCTAATTCATTACTTCACGTCACAGGATACCTTGCACCAAGTTACAGTAAATTACGATGAAAGTTTCAAAAGTGAATGCCTCAATAAACTTAGAACAGTGTATTTCGAACGTTTATTACCATTTTTGTATCAAAATGAACAAGCTCTAAAAAAAAATAGAGAAAAATAGAATATTATTATATTAATATTACCATTTTTGTATCAAAATGAACAAGCTCTAAAAAAAATAGAGAAAAATAGAATATTATTATTATTATTTAATCATATTTTTATGTACAGTATGTATAAGAAATTTTGGCATCCCTCCGAATGCTCACAGCTCCAATGCCACGCTGCACTAGTGGTGTTGGAGCTGTGAGCACTCTGTAGGATGCTAAAATTTCTTATACATACTGTATATTCAATACTCATGTAATGAAATGTAAATTTTCATCACGTATTATTCAACTTTTGTCAAGATTTTTTCAAACTTTCAAAATTTTAGAGATTCTAATCTGAATAAAAGTCCCCGTCATTTCCATACTATCGATGAAATTATAAAACATAGGATATGCTTTTGCTAATTGAAATGTTTTTCCAAGTCCAAAAAAGTCTGACATAATGCCTAAAAGTTGATGAAAATCTAAAAGTTCTTCAAAGTACATACAAAATACTCAAAGTGAATAGAAATCTAATTAAGAACTTTCCTAGTCCGAAGAAGTCTGACAAAATGTCTAAAAGTCAATATAAATCGAATATTTCAATTCCAAAAAAGTCTGATATAATGTCTAAAAGTTGAGTCTGACAAAATATCTAAAAGTCAGAAATTTTTCCAAGTTCAAAAAATGTTGACATAATGTCTAAAAGTGAGTGTTACACAAATTTGTGACCGAATTTTCTGTGAGATTACTCCTCATCGCAAAATCATATCCTATGCTAAAAGTAAATTTGACACCAGTTGACTTTTAAACATTACATTAAGGTTTAAATTTATCATCAGCTAAGATTGGATGAGATAGATTTGTAATACCACAAATAACACACAAAATTTCGTCAAAATAAGGTACAAAAATCCACGATACCTTGTCGCTTAAAATTTTAAAAGTTTTTAGACGTTGTATGCTGCGCTCAACATGTACACGTGCCCTTGCAACTAAAAACGTGTCTTCTGCCTGATTTGAGTTGAATCGCTGCGAGTCTTTCAGGAAAGGTGGTTGTGCAAGTTTGACATCTCTTTCAGCACACTCTGCTTCAATTAGGAAACCTTTGTCGGCCATCAAGATGTCGCCAGGTTCCAATTTCGGCAACAAGCCACTCTCGGTGAATAAAAATTTGTCTGATGCTCTGCCACCATATACATCGCCAAGGAATGTTATTAGCCCTGCTGGGGAAACACCAATCAGTACCTGTTTAAAAACACAGATCATGTTATTTAAAAAAGTGTTAATTTTATTTCTCTATAGCTAGGAGATAAAAGATGATTAAAATAACCTTTAAAGTATGAGTGCCTTTATAATGAGAGTAGCACCTTACTCTACACAACAAACATCTACAACAAGCGACAGGAAATTCCGTACAGTCTATCACCACTCTAGCATCTTTAAATTCATCGAAATATATTGGTAAATTTTTGCGTATTTCATCTTTACTAGGCCACGGAATCAAATGTTTGAAAAGTTTGGACATCATTTTCAATGTTCTGTAGAAATATTGGGCAGCTGATTGAGGCAGTATGTTGAAAAACGCTGATAAACATCGAAATGAGCAGTTTATCTTCAGCTTTAAAAGCGTCAAGAGAATTCTGTTCTCCAAGCTCATCTCCAATCTACAGGGTGTTGGATTAATTTTTTTCTCCAGATGCTGAAAGGTGTTGCATACAGTTTGGAAAGCTTTGACACTTTCTAATCCTGTAAATGCGAGCACCTGAGTGTCACTACGAATGAGGTCTAGAATAGTAAATCCAGAGAGCTTGACATCTCCTAATATATTTTCGTCAGTTTGAGTGGAACCGTCTGCAGTTTGAAATTGAGGAGTGCTATGAGTGGATCTGTCTGCAGTTTGAAATGGAGGAGTACTGTGGGTGAATCCCTCTTCAGTTTCAGATTGAGGAGTACTATGGGTGGATCCCTCTTGAGTTTGAGACTGACGAATGCTAGAAACAAAATAAGATCAGTTTTAAAAAAATCATAACCAACATGTGCATATAAGCATAACAAATGACTACTCTTCTTACTTGAATACTTCAATATCAATGGCGCTGCTTTCCTCTTCTTCAAACTGATCACTTGAAACTTGTACATCTTCATTTAGCAAACATTGGTCATGAAATTGAAAACTACTGAAAACAAAAGGTATTATCATTTATCAAGTAGATATGGAAATGCTAAATTAATCGTAAGATATTCGTATCGCAGTACCTTTGTTTTGGTTTCCAAAACTGAGGGAAATCCTTTGAATCCATCACCATCGTCTTCATTTTCCTTACAATTATCATGAAACAGTGAAGGACTGAAAAAAGAACAAGTTGTTAATTCGATAACGAAGAAGAAAAAAATTGAGTGAATACACAAAAGTTTAATCATATCACTCATACGAACCTCTTGTCCACTTCTGTAAATTTAGGCACAGCATCTTCGCGCAATCGTCTCAATTTTCCTTCTCCTTTTGCTGAAACATAATGAATGATTCATGAAGTTCCTTAACAGAGTATGCAGTTATTATTTGTGGATGTTGATTTTGAAAACTTACTGCTCTTAATATAATCGGAGTCGATGAAATGATTCGAACATATCATACAGTTTTTCGATAATGCCTTTCCTGGGAACAGTTCTTGGCATAGAGCTATGGTATCTTCGTTTTTTGGAAATTTATGCAGTGATCTTTGTGTATATCTAAATAACGTAATAATAATGATCAATTTTAGTTTTAATGATTTAAAATTAGAAAAATCGATGCAATCAGTTTAAAACACTTACCGACTGCATCTTCCTCCGCACTTAGGGACCCAACATCTCTTCTTGCTTGGGTATAGTTTTTTGATGTTTGAAGGTGAAACATTGGTATAATTATGCTCTTGCATAGTTAATTAAAATTATTATAATCAAATTACTTCTTCAAAAATTAGAAATCAGTAAATTTCAATAGAAAAATACTCATTATCAAAAAACATCACCTTATCAGTATCACAGTGCCCCCCTTTCAGAAGTTCAACGAAAAATCCACCAGATATCAGCCACTATGCGTGAATTCGCGAATGACTTTTACAAAACGAATGACGATGACAAAAACCGCATAACGTAATAGATATTCTAAAAAAACACTTTCGAACAATAGCCGAGTATTATTAAATTTTACAACTCCGAAGAGTAACTGGCTAACCGCGTATTAACCGAATTATAATCTGAACACAAAATCACAACACTTATAACGAAATAAAATTGCATAGTACGCGGCACAACATTACAGTTATTCTCTTGGATGAAGGAAGTCGTGAATTCCGGTTCCAATCATGAAATTGATTTAAAATAAGTAACTATTTATTTAGGTAGATACAAAATACAAATATAAATAACTATACTTACAAATATAAATAACTATACTTACGTGAAAAACCACATAAAAGCGTCATAGCTTTTGCTTTCGGATTTCGTTATGTTCCAGTTACGTTTGTTGTAACTTTCCGCAATTTTTTTGTACATATTTGGAAGTTCTCCATCTTTGATACCATCAAGTCTGGTGGTGTTGAGTAAGTAGGTTCTTTTATCCACCTGAAAAGCAGAAAAAGTATCAACTTGATTACTGAGTATCCAATCCTGAACTTGATTTGAAATTGATATAAAATAAGTAACTATTTATTTAGGTAGATACAAAATACAAATATAAATCACTATACTTACATGAAAAACCACATAAAAGCGTCATAGCTTTTGCTTTCGGATTTTATTAAATTACATTTTCGTCTATTGTAGTTTTGTGCGAATCGTTTATACATGATTGGTAATTTCCCGTCCTTCACATGTTCTAGTCTCGTTGTGTTCAGTAAGTAGGTTCTTTTATCTACCTGAAAAGCATAAAAAGTGAAATTTTGTTTCATGTACCTAGGTACCCGTGATTTCGTGTAACAAAACTAGAAATAT
This sequence comes from Pseudococcus longispinus, assembly GCA_900064475.1. Taxonomy (NCBI): domain Eukaryota; kingdom Metazoa; phylum Arthropoda; class Insecta; order Hemiptera; family Pseudococcidae; genus Pseudococcus; species Pseudococcus longispinus. Next base: position 7,126 of record FIZU01022055.1, on the reverse strand, counting down.
TGATACCACAAATACAAATACGTGATGATATACTGATCCTCTCAAAGAAAATTTCTCATTATAATTCTAGCTGTTGTATAGCTCACATGACGTTGAAAATTCTGTAGTAACTGACTATTTAAACTGCGAAGCTTCGAATTCATTTTACAGAGAAGGGGGAAAAAGAGACAAAATCCACGTATAAAAATGGCAATAAAGCATCTAATATCTTACAATTTTCAACTTAGGTATATACCAAAATACGAGAACGAAAAAAAGACGAAATGAAAAAAAAAAGACGAATACAATGGATGAAAAAAGCTTTCTAACAATCACTGTCTCTTGTAAGATGAATCAAAAATATCGTTTTCAGCCAGCTTTATTGTCATGGAAACGATGATATTGAAAGGTACATTATTACCAACCAAGGTCATTAATATTTTAGTACAATAAAAAAATCCGACTGCAAACCATCATCTGCTGGAGAAAAATATTTTTAATGCTTTGCTAAAAAGGAGGTGACGACGCGTGAAAATAAATAGTTGTCAAAGGAGTAACAGGAAGTGAAAAACCTTGAAGGAAATCTTTTAATAGCGTCGCCCTGTTTTTGACGTCTATGATGTATCAATAAGACAAGAGCGCGTGTTTCGAGCGACTGGGAAAGAGAAGAAGAGAAAAAAATACGCTATGCGTATCCACCGAGTTTTCAAGTTTTCCAAATATCGTTTCTTGACATTTTAAAAACGTCCTTCAAGTTACGACTTTTAAAAGGGCGAATGCTTAAATCATTGTTAGAAGAAAAATTTCTCCGGTAGAGCGGCGACGACGATGCGATATAATTATACGAGGAAGTACGACCGAGAGTCGAAGCGATAATAACATTTAAAAGTTTCGTGTACTAATTACCATGTCATATAAACGAATAACCAACTATTTCGTAACTCGAACGAGTGAAATTTTTACCTCAGTTTTACTCGCCCGTATACACGGATACAAAATTAATAACATATCTTTGAAAAGTATATATAAAACTTGAAAGTAATTTTCCTTCTTTTTTTTCTGTTGTTGGTAATACGTTTTCAATATAATATCAACTAAAGGCGCAGATATTAAATTACACTTTTTCGACAACGCATTAATCTCGATACGTTGCTACAATTCTGTGCAGAAAAACGCAGGGGGACATGAAATAGATAATAAATTTGCCTTCGAGTGCCTTTTCTAGTCCATAATCTTTCTTTTTCAATCGTAGTGTATGGAAAGTTCACCCTATCGTCGTGTACTCGTACTTCTCAACGATCAAATAATTTATTTGTCAGAGTTTTACTGTGATTTTTCAATGTTGCAATTTTTCTCCCTGTTTTGAAGAAATCCGATGACATGTGATAGGATTGGAGTCTATTTGAGTGAGGAGGGGGATTGCGATTAAAACCATTGAATGCTTAAAATATGCTAAGGTTTCGAAGTACTGGAAATGTTCAATTATTACGATCCAATCCTGGCAAAGAAGATTACCATGGTGATTTTTTAAATGATTCAAGTTACCATTGGGGTGCTCCTTTTTCAAAAAAATTAGTTTCAAAATTGCTATGGCTCAAACGCTCAACTCGAACGAAATGGAATTCATAGAATTATTTTCGAAGATATGATCAAAGTTGTGAAAATTGTTTGAAATTTGATGATACGGGTAATTTATGTTAGAAAATAAATTTTATCGCACACCCAGAGTAATATGGCCCAAATTGAATAAAAATAGATATGCGACATATGCGACAATATTTAGTTTCAAAAAGTGGAGACAGGGCCGAATCACCTATCTTAACTGGGGTTCCCTTTCAGATCTATGTCTAGAAGTCTTTAATTCACAAATAAATTAAAACAATTGATTATTGTGATTTGTGTTGATAGTTTACTATCACACAAACATAATTACTCATGGTGTAACAAACTTGGTTTACCCTTCTATATAAAAATTCGTCATTCATTACACACATTTTCATTTACAACTTTTGGGTAGTTTGAAGGGAATGGTGAAATCGATTTTCCGTTTCTTTCTTAAATTTGAGTTTTCTACACTCTTGTACGGAATGTCCATCTATTTTGCAGTAATTTCACATTATTGAACGTATGCCATTGTAGGGTAAAGAAGGTTGTGTCATTGGAGTTTGGGAATTTTTCACTCTGAGTAGTAAGTGGGCCCGTATAGTACACTTTCGATTAACCTTGAAATGTACCATACGAACCCACGTGCCACTTTCTTTCTAATCAACTATTTTTTTCAAGGTTATTCATTTTTTTTCATAATTGATAAAATGATAGCCTCCCCGCGTAAACCTTCGAACAATAATTTTAAATCGTGTTCATTATTCCAAAACGCTAATTTATCATCAGTGTTGAAAAGGTCAAGGTATCTACTCGGTATGTGGAAATTGAAATCTTCAGTTTCCACAACCACCGAAGTACTGTGTTTAGTATCACACTTGAAAAAACCTAACACAGAGAATAAAGTGTTCTCTGGGTAGTCTCTAAAGTGGGCGAAGGGTTTAACATCGTTTTTCTTGTTAAAGTTAGTCAGATAGAGATCCATCTTGAGATGAATTTCCAACAAACACTGCTCCTATTTATAATAATTTTCATGTGTGATTAGGTGGAGGGGGAAATCTTATCAATGTTATATGTCTTATAAGCCTTTGCTATCATCCAAGTAGCACACATCTACAACGACAGTAGTGAAAAGATGAGCAATTGTTGCATGCTATATGATCTACATAGTAAGAAGGTTCAAATACAAAGCATTTCTTTTTACAACAAAAATATAATTCGTTTTCTTTGAAATGTTTGAAAATTGGTAGCTCAACTTTTTTCAAATTAAAAAATTTATAAGCTCTTTCTCTATAACTTTTATGAAGGAAACTGGTGGAAGTGTAAAACGACGTAAACGTAAACCCAAAGGTACTGGTGGTAATGGTCTATTGCAAGAGTTGTTGAAAAAAAAAAACTCCATTGAGTAACTTTGATTTAATCACATACGTTGAGAAATTGAGAATCCCTCATTTCAGAGGTGTTTTCATGCGTGATATTCTTCCTAGAAAAGTTCTGAAAAACGAGTCTGGAATTATCAATTTGGACACGCCAGAAGGGAGGGGAACACATTGGACAGCGTATTATAAAGAAGGGGACGAAATACAATATTACGACTCGTTCGGTTTCCCCCCTCCCATAGGACTTTGTATTTACTTGGGTATAAATACTGGTGCAAAAATACTCTATAATTCTGAACAACTTCAACGACTGAACCAAGTAAATTGTGGTCACTTATGTCTTCTTTTTTTATCACAATTTGTGAAAAAATGACTTCTTGTTTCAAACCGAATCCAAGAGTGTTTGAAAGTCATGAAGAAAATGGGACTTTGTATTGCTGTACAAGAAAGTGTTTTGAAAGATCTGGTGACGAGGTGGACGGACTTGCTTGTAAAAAGTGTTGGTCTTTTGGTTCTTGTCACTGTGACTGTGTTACTTGAGTACAGCTTGGTCGTAAAGATCGTGCAGCAGAAGTCAACACCCCTGGTTACCATACGAAACAGTTTTACAAAAAGTTAGACCTACCTCCATTCAAATCTTATAAAAAGGATGACGTGTATTATTGTTGTGTAAAAAAGTGTTTTGTACAATCCAATACTCAAATAGATGGTCTAGCTTGTGCAACATGTATGTCATTTAGCTTTTGTCGTTGTGTATGTTATACTTGGGTACACGATGGTTACAAACAACAAGCATATGAAACGTACAATAGGTGTTGAAATATGTGAAACAGCCCTTATCAGGGCTATAAATAGAATGAAATTTCATACTACAAAAAAGTCAAAATGAGTGTACAACAAAACAAACGAAAAGCTTACGAATTACATAAAGCAGTTATTAAAAAATTTAAAACACGACGAATAATTGTAAAAGGTATTGATGACATTTGGGCAGCAGATTTATTGGTGATGAGTCAATACTCTAAAGAAAACCAAGGTTATAAATACATGCTGAATGTCATAGATTGCTTCAGTAAATACGTGTGGAGTATGGCCTTGAAAAAAAAGAACGCTGTTGAAGTCAGCGCAGCGTTTGAGAGTATTTTAAAAAATTCGAAACGTAAACCCAATTTACTTCACGTAGATATGGGTAAAGAATTCGTTAATGCCACTTTCAAGAAAATGTTGAAAATACATGATATTTCCATGTATCATACATTTAATGAAATTAAATCTAGCATCATCGAACGGTGGAATCGTACGATGAATGAAAAGTTGAAAATTTACTTTGAATTGAATAGTGATTTCAAGTGGTTGAAATACGTTTCTACAATACTGAATGAGTATAACAACAAACTGATTCACTCGTCTATTGGTATTCAACCTGCCAAAGTGTTGAAAAAAAACGAAAAAGAAATATTCACAAGATTGTACCATTGGAAAAATTCAGTTTGAAAAAACCAATATATAAACTGCATGATCGGGTACGAATTACAAAAAAGTTGAACACATTTGGAAATAAATATGCTAGAAAGTGGACAACTGAAATTTTTTTAATTGATAAAGTACATTACACCGACCCTATTACGTATTCGATTGTCGATTTAAAAGGTGAGCAAATTCTCGGGCATTTTTACGAAAGAGAATTGCAGTTAACAAAATTCTAACCTACATTAAGATAATGAGAAGGTTCGATAGCACCTACATATGGTCACCTCAGTGATAATTCGCTAATTACAGTTCATTAGCATGAGATAAATTTCCGTACACATCATTTACAAGTTGAAAGTTGGGTAAAGGGCATTACAACTTCGTTTCAACCTTATCTAAAATCGTTAAATACAGTTCATTATCATCTGACAAAAATTGCAGTGTATCGCCGATTACTCTCATTAACACAGTGGACCAATTCGTACGAAAAATGCGATGTAGTTACTCAGATAAATAAAATGCACGTGTTTTTTTTTTTTGCTAATTACATTTATTCACATAAACGTTATAGGTAATCATTTTATTACTTGCACTAATCTAATAATTAGATTCGTTTAATCAATTTATAATTACATCGAAAAATTCTTCAGGTAGATCCGATGTTCTCTCTTTTATTACTTTTTTGAACTCGTCCACATCGTTTATATCCAAAGTACTCCAGCAGTCGCAGAGTTTCGCAGCCCTGTAATTTTATAACATGTTAGTTTTTGTATAGTTAGGGAAAATTGTAAATAAATGCTTACTCTTCTTCATTCACTGCACATTCGCAGTTGGTGCAGAGTTCATCGCAGATGCAACCATTTTTGATATTCACTTTAGGGAATTCCACCACAGCCATCTCGAAAAATTTGCCCTTTTACTTTCCAAGGTATCGATAAAGTGGCCATTTTTTGAACACTTCCATCATTTTCTTGTCGCCTAAGAATTTTTCTTCAATTCGTTCTGAAAAAATACAATAACACATTAAAATCTAATCGAACTAAGAGGGTGCTCTACGTATTTATTTAATTCACTTCATCCAAACTCACGGTATCAGTTCGATGAATAGGGTCAGTAATAAAAAACACAATATGTAGAGCACCTTCATAAAACTTACTCGGTAAATTGGATCGTATCCTATTATCCAAGCTTATCACAACTGTTTCAACCCCCTGTTGAAACAGGCTTTTCGTCCTCTCGATGTCAGTTATCACGTAGATACAATATTTCTTCAATTTTGTCATGCTGACAAATGGTAGGTCCATCTTGATGGTAGTAACGATTTTTGAAATTTCGTGTACTTCTGTCCATATTTGATCTTCGTTACTGCTGCTACTGTTTCCAGCGACTGCTTCTTCTTGGTTGGATAAACTTAGATTTTGTAACTTTTTGTTAAGATTTTCCATTTTAAACAAAACGATAAAAACCGACCGAACGACAAAAAATTGTAACAAAAAAACGATAAAAAAACTTGATTCGTACTGTGCTGGTGCATTTTATCTCACTGTATTTATAAGCATTCACTCTGTATGATACGACTATGTGTGTAATCTTAATTAATGTTATCAATTTAATTGGTAAAGTCACTTTAGTCACAGTGAGTTTGTTAGCTCATTTGCATCTGGCGATTGCATTTATAGCGAATAGTTGATAATTACGTATGACCACGTGATTATACATGCATTCATTTTTCCTTTATCTCTTGAATGCATCATCTGTTCACACGATTGCATTACTGATCGAATTATGACCAATCTCACATAGTGGAATTTTTTTTTCGAAAAGTAAAGTTGACACATGGGTGATCAGATAGGTTTTGCCAAAGTGTACCATCTAAGTAGAAGGGTTCAATTTTTGCAAAGGTTGATATCGATTCGGGCTGCTTTTACTATGTGAGAGACAATTTCAATAAATAAGATTTTTTCAAAAGATTTGGGGCAATACTTTATTGCTAGATCACAGTCGTCAAGAAAATTTTGTAAATTTAAGGGGTTACCGTCAAATTCATGTCGTATTAGTCTGGTAACTTCGGATGCCTTTTTATACAGGTCAGCTGGAAATTCTTCGGTCATATTGCTTTCGTTTGAATGTTGAGAGATCTGGGATTTTTCGGAATTATTGGATTCTACTGAAGATGATCTGGAACGATTTAATTTAGCTGAGGTTTTTGACGATAATCTGGAGTGAGTTGATTTAGCTGAAGTTGAGTTGTTGCGAGATCTAGATTCTATTTTTAGTTTTGCTTCTTCCTTGGCGGTTCTAGTGGGCAAAACTCGTGGTTCTGGAAGTTGTTCCTTCTTTGGTAGTTGAAATGTTGGGTCTAGTATAGAGGTCTGCGCCGCCGAGCCACGCCGCCGCCGCCGCTAATTTTTTTAGAATTTTTTGCGCCGCCGCCGCCGCCGCATCCCATGACGGCTCAGCCGCCGTCGCCGCCGCCGATAAACGTCGTTGGCTGAGCCGGCTCAGGTTCATATTTTTGAGCAGTTTTTGCATTGGATAAGCTTTTGCGATGACGAAATCCGTGAAAAATGGGACAAAATATGGGAACAAAATTCCGTCATGCTGTCTTTTAGATATTTTGTCAAACATTTTTGGACCTGGAGAATTTAAGAGATCACGCTGACATTCAACCTGACTTTGTGAACTTAAACATTTTT
>FIZU01022034.1:0-12630 GCA_900064475.1 Pseudococcus longispinus | reverse complement strand
CTTTGAGACCTATCAAAATAGGTTAAAATTTCGTCAGGAATTCAAAAATCACGACCAAATTTTTTGGGGGCATTTTTTTGAGAATTTGGAGCCATAAATTGAATCGATTTTTGGATATTGGCGACAAATTACAGTGCGACCTATTAAAATGGCTTGAAATTTCACCAAAAATTCAAATATCACGGCTAAATTTTTTTTCGAGCAATTTTTGAAAATTTGGGCCCCAAAATAAGTTAATTGGAAATAATTTAAAAATTACCGTGTGACCTATTAAAATGGATTAAAATTTCGTCAAAAATTTAAAAATCACCATCAATATTTTTTTCGAGCAATTTTTGAGATTTTTTTTGAAGTTGGAAAATTTGGGAAATTTTTCACTTTTTGAACTTAGAAAAATTTGTATTGTTTCACAATTCGACTTTTTTTTCTAATTTAACAAAACGTTGTTATCATTAATTATTTTTTGGACTTGAGTATATTTTATATTTTCAAATGACTTTCTGTATTTGAAAAAAAATTGAAAAAATTGAATGTTTGAACTTGAAATAAATTGTAGAGATTCGGTATACTATATTTTCTTTCGGCGGGTTATAAAATCGATTTATTTTAGGGCTTCAAATTCTCGAAAGTTGCTCGACAAAATGTTAATCTTGATTTCTGAATTTTTGACGAAATTTTAATCTATTTTAAAAGTTTGCACGGTACTATTTCGATAATATCCCAAACTCCACTTATTTTAGAGTTTCAAATTTTCAAAAATTGCTTGAAAAAATTTTTGATCGTGATTTTTGTTTTTTTTTGCGAAATTTTAACCCATTTTAACAGGTCACAAGGTAATTTTTCAATAATATGCAAAAATTAACTCATTTTAGAGTTCCATGTTTTCAAAAATTGCTCGAAAAATTTTTTAGTTGTAATATTTGAATTTTTGGTGAAATTTCAAGCCATTTTGATAGGTCACACTGTAATTCTTCGGTAATGTCCAAAAATCAATTGAATTTAGGGCCTCAAAATCTCAAAAAAATGCTCCCAAAAAAATTTGGTCCCGATTTTTGAATTCCTGACGAAATTTTAACCCATTTTGATAGGTCGCAAAGTAACTTTTGAAACTTTTTAGGAGAGTTCATTTTTGCGGGAGTGGGGGAGTGACTTTGAAATTCAATGGCGCTCTATCGTGTCAGCTGTTTTTCATAAAATTCAGCTTAATGGGTGCGAAATGACCCCATTTATGTTTCGGATGTGTTTTTTGGGGTGCCCTCGATAGTATGGCGCATACGCAGTCATTTTTGTATCAAAAATGGCCTAATGCAATTAGGGGGCGTAAATTCAGCCCAAAGAAGTCAACCCAATGAACACTTTTTTCCAATTGAACCGTAAACTAAAATCAGCTTCGTTGAAAATGAAATATTAATCTTCAGTTGACTTGACACCGTTGGATGATAACATACTCGAGTTATTGGAGTCAACGGTATCGGAGCAGAATTCTTTTCTTTAGATACGTTTTTCAAAAACCTCGCACTTGGGCTAAACAAAGTTGGATCTTCGGCTCCTTTACCAAGTTCTTTGCAATATTCAGCCACGGTTTGCTTATCAGTCACTTTTAATTTATCTAAAACGGGCAAAATATTTTATAATTTTATCCAAATAACGAATTCGAGATACCTTCGAATTAATCAACCATACCTAACAAACTGTTACAATTAAAAGCGTTCTTTGTTGCATAAACACCGCGCTGAGGTTGTTCCTTATATGTGCTTCCGCCATTCATCAATAAATTAGCGCAACCCATGATGATATCGTGAGACTCGATATTATTCCATCTGTCAAAACAGGAAAAGATAAGATAAAGAATTCCAATTGTTATCGGACCATTCAACCCTCATAGGTCCACTCACCTCGACGCTGACTTCTCCCACTCTTCGTTACCAGTGATTAGAAGATGGTTGACTCGTACAGTGTCGAGCATTGGCTTTAAAAATATGGAAAAAATTCCCATCGTCAATTAAAACCGTAGCGTATAAAAATCGTAACTTTTTAAGCCTATTTGGCTCATAATTATTTTCACGTAGAAATTTTTAAAAGCTCACAAGGAACCAATGTTGGTTCTCAAACATACCTTAACGGTGTGACTAAATACGGCGTACTTTTCGGACGTCATGTACTCCTTACGTAGAAAATTTATAAAATTAATTGGAAACATTCCGTATAACCGATGAAATAACGTGTAAAGTGAAATTTGTAGATGAACTAGTTGAACATCCTGATAATCAGTCGATTTAGTATTCAAGGCGGCCAATTTGCTGAAATACGAAACAATGAAAGCACCCGACGAAACACGTAAAAAGCGCAACCATAATGGTTTTGTGCACATAGGTTTCAAGATGGAAGGAAAAAAATAAAAACCATTAATAGGTTTAATTCGTATTTAACACACGAAACCGAAATTTATTCAAAGAGACAGAACCATTGAAGAAGTGCGTTCGGTAACCAAAACATATAATCCTTCCAAGTACCTGAACACGGCGAATATTTTCGGTAAGATAGGTCCAACCAGACGAGGTACCAGCGGAATCAAGATGTTCACAATTAACAACGCAGAAATAACAATAACGATATCAGTTTCATTCTGAAAATTCATCAACATTAACATTCAATTCGTTAGAAATCAAACCAAGCGAGCGATCATTACTTCAAAAATTTGTAACAATTGATTGAACAGTTGATGCTGAAACACCTTGTACAGCCATAATGGGTTTCTTCTCACTAAATATCCCAATAATGTAAGATGCTGTAGTTTATCTCGACCTCGTATTCCTTCCAAAGCTCTATAACAAATACAAACACATCGGTAAAAAGTATGAAACATCAACTTATACAATAACAAAGATATTCAATAACTCACTTGTCTAGAAAATATTTGTCATGAGGTTCGTTTACCATCGCCAGTACATCGACAACTTTGAGAGATTGCGATTGCATGAAATAGTCGTACACTCCGTTCAAGAGCCATGAATCTTTCGCTATTAAATGTAAACGTCGAGATGATTTTGAGTAAACACGCGATTCTATGCAACTGAAATACTCACTCTTATTGAACTGCTCTTTCAATTTGGCTTTGATTTCTTCCACTTTGGCGGAATCATTCGATTCTAGATCGATGAACGGATTCCTTACGGTGGCCATTTCTCAGAAATCTAAAAAATAATCACATTCGATCACTTTATCGTTTGCTTCATCCGAATAAGCATCAAGTCGACCGTTGTACAACCGGTGAACACGATTCCTCACGAGACGGAGTCGCAATAAAGCTCATTTTCTAGCTTGTGCATGAAATTTATCGATAAACGAGGTAAACAACGGTGAAAAACACGGCGTTTTCAGATAAACATGATCGTATCGGATCGTTCGATTTTTCAGCACATAACAAAAGAAAGTAGAACAAAGTACCAACCGCTGAACATCGGTCGCAAGATGGACGCTTTACAGGAAGCGAAAGCTACGTGCAAAAACATATAAAACGATTAAAACATTACGAAATAACAAAAGAAAATCATTTTATCATCTCAAAAAATCAAGATTACTCTTGATGACATTATCGCAACCGAAAAATAAGTCCACTATCACAGACATCATGGTGCAAAAGTGTGCAAGTGTGCAAAATAGAAAAAGTCATGTTGGGCAAAAGGCATAAACAAAAAACACAACGAGAAAATGAAAACCCGATAAAACGTCGAAAATCCAAATACGACGTTGATTCGAAATTAGCGGAATCAGGTTTGCCACTGTTAGAGATTCAAATAGTGCGGACAGGACAACCTGTTCGTTATCACATTAATTTTTTCAAATTTTAATTAACTTTATGAGAGCTTTGATAGCTTTGAGCTTAAAGTTTCATTCATTTTCAAATTATTAACACCAAGAAGGAATTAGATCGAGTAATTTCGAACAAAATTTACAAAGAATTTCTTCCAAAAATTATTCTCTTTGCGTTTAAAGTGATCGTAATTTTTCGTGCATTATCTATCAAAAATATCAATTATTCGACATTTTTGCACAAATTTTGACAAAAATCATGAGTCAGTGTGAAATATTATTCTCAAAAATGCTATTGGAACTATCCCTGGTCAGAAATTAAACATATAGCTTATGTAGAGTAAAAAATACAACCCTTATAACTTGAAAATTTTTTAGAACTACCTACATGAAAAGATGGTAAAAAATCGTAAAAATAATACGAATATTGATCGAATTTCGATGAAAATTGATAACGGTGAGTAATTTTCTTTCATACAAATAGGTCTGTACTCATATTTCAACATTTTAAAATGTCGCAGTGCGAAAGAAGAGAATCCAAGCAAATGAAATATAACCAAACAACGTTATGGAAAAATCCAGACTCATTAAGCCATCCCTCTGGAGCCACTGTCACCACAAGAGGTACGATATACCTATTTACTTTCAACTCTTTCACTTTTGACAAAGATAACATCAAACCAGTTTTATTTCTTTTCAAAAAGTGAATTGCTGAACCGAAAGTAAAATGGCAAATGTGTCTTGATGGCACCGAAGAGATTTTTATATATACTTAGTTCGTGTTTGGTATCGGGCTATCGAATACGAAGTGCTAGTTGCTGAGGAAGAAGAAGTACACGATATAAAAATGGTAAGTATTTTTTTTAAATATCTGAATTAATTTCCAAAATTGCTATATACTTATTACTATTTGAATTTTTTATAGGCATTTTTGAAAGAATTAGTATTCGTAGTTATATTTCTCATCCACACGAATGCAGCAATCAGTTTGAATTTTTTCAACTTCATTAAAGGCACTCGTGCAAACGAAACTATTAAAGAAATAATTTCTATTGAACCTACGAAAACGGTTTCAGCATCGATTAGAATCACCGACTCTCCGATTCAAACTATAAATCAGTCTCTTCCTGAACCTAATATTCGCCCAGTTGATATCGAAAAACATGAATTTGAAAATGAAACAGAAGCTATAGACGCCTCCCCTGAAAATACCGCCGATTTTAAACCGTCAACTTTAAAACCAACTTGGCAAGAAATTGATGAAACAAAAAATTCGTCGTATCTTGTAAAAGAAACAATTAATGAGGAGCATTCCAAAGAAGAATCTGCGAAACCAACATCAACATCTAATCGGCCAGATATTCCAAAAGTATCTTTACTTAAATTACACAGTCTGCCGAAGAAAAAAACTGTCACATTTACTACCACTATTGTATCTAAGGTACCTATATCGATCGTGATTTTTTTTAAAGAAGTATAAATAGTCGTAAGTTTCACTGATAAGATTATTTTTTATATTTTACAGTTCACGAAATACAAGACGGTGTATCCATCATGCGTCAAGATGGAAAAAGTCAAATCTGTCTGCGATGGTAAATTAATTACTATTGAGCCAACCCCTACAGTGTTGAATGCAGCAAATGAAAGAACTGAAACATCAAATATAACCAATGACGAAGTTTTTGACATTATTGAGCCACCAGAAGTTAGAAAAAAAAGATCATCAGATAGCAAAATAACGATGAAAAATTTAAAGGAATCTGAGTAAGTCACACACTACGTATTATCTAATGCTAAAAAATCACTGGCTCAGGTATTTGAATTATTTTAATTTTTTTAATAGTAAATTGGGCCCCAACGCTTTCGTAATAGAACCAAGCGAACTGGACTACGAATTTGAAGAATTTAATCCAGTTCCTGCGAATAGATATGGATCAGAAAAACTTCACGGCAGAGGAACTCAACCAATCTCCATAATTGAATCTCTTGCTGCAGAACCTAAATTTGAGTTTGTCACCAAGTACCTCCCCATCACATCGGTTCAAACCGTAACCAATAACGACTTCACTGCTACAATTATAGCTCATAATTGCGTACCACGGAATATTAAATTGAAGAAATGTCAGATAATGCCGGAACCTGTAACCACGACCAGACATCCGATCCTACCAGTCAAATCCATCATTAATAAACAAAACATTTCTAAATCTGAGACCGAACAAGCTGTAAAAAAAAACGAACAGAAGACTTTTGCATCCAAACCATCGTCGAGTCTGTCTTCTGAGCACGAAACACGGAAACCTTTTGACAGCATCAATGAACTTAATAAGTATTTAAGTATGAATGCACATAGACTTATCCATAGCAACGTTGAAGGATATGAAATTATCGATTTAAATGCAGAATCAATTATAATCGAAGCGAGTGATGATCAACCTCCATTTTATAACGAAAAAAGATCTACTAGAGTTAAAAGAGAACGTTAGTTACTTTGAGGTATGGAAGCGGTATTTACTAATTACTAGTCAAGTGAATCGACTGATATGATTATTAATTTACAATTATTTATGATTATTCTGTAAGATCTGCGAAAATACAGATGTAAAGAAAACTTGAGTATTCGTAGCTTTTTCTCAAATTATATTCCTTCAATTTTATTGAAATCAAAATCAAATATTGAAATTGAAAATGAGCGGAAAAACTGAAAAAAGAGGAGACTGGCGGAGAGCGGGGCGTTTTGGCCGATAAAAAGTTTCAACACAATTTAAATTTTTCATTATTGCAACACTGAACGCTTTGTTTACGTTGTCGAACCAATCAGTAATCACCTGATCAGTGATAAGTAAAAATTTGCGTAAGAAAATTCAGACCATCGTAAAAAATTGGGTGAAAACATTCTAGAAAATTATTAAAAATAATCCGAATTCAATTAATTCAAGTAACTAAATATCCTTTTTCAATTAAACCTTCGTCTATAGCACATAAAAATGGTATACGTCGCTCGAGGTAAGTGAATCATTCATCAATCTTATCTTTTTATTGCATCAATGAACAAAAAATTACGTTTCCATTATTACAGATGGCACAGTTCGTGATGGGCCCAAACCTTGGGGTGTCGACAGACTTAAAGAAACATTCTGGTCATTTGTTTCTACCGTCGAGTTATTGTGAGTCAATTTTTTCAGTCAAGAGCTTAATTTCCAAGCACTTCATTAATGATAATATTTGCTTTCAGCTTCCAAACACTTCTGCCCATATTTCCAGCATCATCAACTCGTTCTGTAGGATACAGGTCTAGTGGAGGTAGTTCGTCATCATCATCTCGAAGGTAAATTGTAACGGATTTTGTTATTTATTACACATAATTCAAATAACCAAAATGTTTCCTTCGTTATCAGGGGACCAGGATCATCGAATCAATTCAGAGGTGGATTTAGAACCATGTCTGATATAGCTCCTCCGCCAGCTATGGGTGGATGTTCGGGTGGAAGTTGTGGAATGTAGATGAATCGTTGTTATTCTCAAAAGTGAAAAGACGTGTAAATTATCTATCAAGTTTTTCAGCATGTTTTAAAATTATATGGTATTTCAATGCATTCTACTATGTTTTCTATTATCATTTAAAAATCTATCCTTACTCGTAATTTCCTTTACTATATTCTAAAATATTTTTATTCATGTTTCCAATTTGTTCTGTTTTTTTGTATTGCATAACTAAGTGAATTAAGTCTAACAATATAATTTTTTCCAGTTATGATTTCTATACCTTGTTGAAGAAAATTTTACGTACCTTGGCAATACATTTTTCACATAAATACACTTGTGTAAATATGAAACATCTTGGCACACGAAACACGACCAAGTATTTTCGTCATTAATTCTGACATTGTATTGGAAAGCTGATGAAACCTGCAAATAAATAAAAACTACCATAAAACGATTGTTGCCGTTTCATACCTTAACCTACACGTTGAAATCTGAAGAGAATTGAAGGTACCATTAAATAATTTCACTTGGTAGTCTATATTGAAATGATTTACCATGTGTGACAGCATTTTGAAAGATATAGTCCATCTCGTGAATTTCACCGCGTCAAAATTTCGACTAGTTAATTTTGATAATTCGCTGAAATTATCCGAAACCATAGTGAACATCTAGTAAAAGTATATAATGATTCATGTACGTCAATCACTTACAAAGCATACGTTCAAAACAAAATTTAACCCGAAGGATAATTACGGTTGATTTTTCACTCGAGTGCATTTTTACTTTTGTTGACCGGCGATCGAGTAGGACAACCTCGTCTTGGATAACTCATATTGTACCTTTATAGAAAAAGAAAATATTTTTGTGTAACGGTACCAACTACATTGAAAAGATGTTTTCATATTATATCTACCTATGAACGTTTACTCTAATCTGCTACAACTGAAGTACGAGTTGGAAGAAAAACTATTAAACTGTTTATCGTTGATACATGATTCTTTGATTGAAATAGTTTGAAGATTCGATTTAAATTGGCCATGAAAAATACACCTATTATTGTCCGCTTTGTGACCTTATGAACACATATCGCCCATATATGAACATTTCGAAGCACGTCGAATTCGTCACACTTATTAGAACATAATTTACACACTATCTTCATCTCTATTTGGAACATTTTCGTTAGTTTTTTCCTAGTAACTGCAACGGTTCTCTCTAAGAACGGTTTATTGTATATCGTGTACGTCAAACACGCACATATTGTTTTGTAATGATTAGATGATGATGGGATTAGCCCACGAAACGTTTTCAGATGTCATTGGCATTTCTATGTATGAGTTATTTCGTTTTTACAGATGTAACGTGCTAACGAGATTAAAATATTTGACGTTTTCAAATATTCCAAAGAAATAATATAATTATTATTCTAGTTTCGAATTACAAAACATATTGAACGAGATGAAATACACATTTTTTCAGTACAGGAAGTCCGCTATCGCCGATTTTATTATCTCAACTTCCTTTCTTTCTTGTTTCGCTGATACTTCATTCAGTATGGACTAAGTATATCTTGACCTTTTTGAAGTTTCATTTCATTAAAGAATATCTACCTATAACAAATGTATGCCAGTTCAGAACAAACTATTGTTACACGAAATGTAACAGCCATACTCCAAGTATTTTTAATATGTCATGTGTAACAAAGACAAACCATATACCTATTTTCATTACTGATCACAGCAGTGGGCATGTTGTTGACAGAAGGGAAGATGGACATTTCATTTCGGAGCACCTGAGAACATTAGAAAATCATAATTACTTCAAACCACAATTAGGTATCCCAAGTTTTTGACACTTTTTTCCTTCAGGACAATGATGAAAGCCTTATTTTTTAAATGATTCTTGTGGACGATCGAAAAAAAATGGTTGTTTCCGGTGGTCAAAAGCATGGCCAGGAATACAAATTTTGAAAATGGATACGTACTTTTTGCGTCCTAAAGTTTATGAGAATACTTTTAGATTGAAAAATATTTATTAAACTTGAATAAAACCTAATAAAATCGATAAAAATGCTCCAAATCAATTAAGCGAGCAGCAGACGCAGCAACAACAGCAGGATCTCGAGCGATCAACAATTGATAAGCCTTATCAACAAAAGTTTTGAAAAAAATTTTGAGTTTTGAGCTGAATTTTGAGGAAACTAAATTGATTTCACCCACTCTTTCAAAAATTATGAAATATGTATTGAAATCATCGAATTCTGTAGAAGTCAAGTTCAACTTTTTGGATAGAATCTGGAATGCCATGCGGAGGATCTTTCCTTTCCGACGTGAAGCTTACCTGTATCCGCTTTCTTGAACTTTTCCAAGAACCGAAGTAAGAAGTTTTATTAAATTCATTTAGAATATGATGTCAAAAATTAGTTCAACGAACAATGTTGAAGAATGAATATTTTTTTGTAGAATCCCCGGAGCAAACATGAAATTGAAGTTCATCCTTTTGAATTCTGTCATATCATCAGCACAGTTGTCGATTTCATTATAAAGTAAATGTGATTTCAATTCAATAAATATGTAATTATATCTATTTCATCTGAAACTATTTCTTTCTAATAGCAAATCTGTATTGCAGATTGTGCGATCAACAGAGGGTTATTTTTTGAGACCGAGAATACTCCTACGAGTATACCTATTCGTACAATTCATCGAGTCAGCATTACCAAGCAAATAACCTATCGATTTTCATTACCAGCAAAATTTTTCCAATCAATTATCACCTCGAGGTACTATACATCAAATCTACATCGCGACAGTAAATTTGTACGAGACAATGAAACAATCATTACGATCAAACGATGCACTCGGATGCAATTGATATGTTGTTTTTTCACAGGTCACCTGTTACATTATTGGTTATGCTCTACGAGACCGTAGGAGTGGACAGGTGCATATACCTCGGATCGCTGGCATGGAACACTATAAGAGAGCAATCTAATAAACCAACATTCATCAGACGAGTTGTACCAGTGGAGAAGACGAGTCGTAAAATGAGATTTTCGTGATGTACGAGAATATCTTGTGTCGCGTTTTTTTCTTCGTGTTTGGCTTTTCTATCGTGATTTATGGCAAAAGTATACCTACGAATTGGATCAATTTAAGCGCCGACGGTACGTACCTACGTGATTTATTTCTCAGCTTTATTGAAATTGAAAGCGATTATTGGCGGGTTGATTATTCAATTGCGCTCATCCTTGGCTTTATTACTGGCATAGTTTTTCATAAATGTATTAAAACGGGTACCTACGTGACTAGTAAATTATTCATTTGATTTTTTTTTTTGTCAAGGTTGATTTATGTACTTATGGATTTTGAATTTTTCATATTCCTATTCTCGTAAGTATCTACTTCAATTTCCGGTACTTTTTTTTTTCTGGTAATTTGGTACTTGAGAATCGACGTTTCAAATATTTAACCGCCGAATGAATCATATTTTGAAATGTTTGCCGAGCGATATCTGTCCAAGATTATTATATGAATTGCAACTAAATTGGTTTCATTTATTGTCGTTCATTTGTTGCAGTAAATGAAGAAGAAATTTATCGCCGTTATAAACTGTCATTTTTTCCAATAATGATACGAAATTAATTCTGCGTATTCTCTCACACCAATAAACCATGACCTAGGACAAGTTCGCATATTACGAGTCACGACAAATTCTAAACGAATCGATTTTAAAATTATACCATCATTTTTCCATACCGTTCATAGTAGAATACTCGTACTTATATTCGTTCGATTACGAATATGAGTGAGTGAATGGGTACGATACAGTGGAGCGTTTCAAATTAACATATTATCATCTTCGTTGTGCCATAAAATATAGGTATAGGTATATACAAACATTAGATACTTACGATGAATTTCCACAATATTATATGGCGAGGTTATTGCAACTGTGAAATATTAAAAATTTAAAAATCGTACTCTTCTGGTAACTGTAAAAATAATTCGATTCGGGTATTTTTCATTTGAATCAGTATCGATGAATGAATGTACTTTATTGAACGTCGACCTGCATCATTGGAAAAGCTACCTGCGAATGTATCTATGATTACCTTAATGGTGGGAGACCTTTGTTAACAAAGTGGAATTTGCTGAGAAATATAATTTTTGTACGACTCGAAGATTTTATTATCTGCGATCAAAGATCAT
This sequence comes from Pseudococcus longispinus, assembly GCA_900064475.1. NCBI lineage: Eukaryota > Metazoa > Arthropoda > Insecta > Hemiptera > Pseudococcidae > Pseudococcus > Pseudococcus longispinus. The sequence goes on along the minus strand of FIZU01022034.1, from coordinate 1,120 downwards.
TGACGATCTCCTTGTCCTATGGGTTCGGACCAATTACCTAGATCACCTAAGGCGATGGAAAAAAAATCAATGATCATCTATTTGATCACGTCTCTTCGTTTTCATTTTCATTGCTCACCGAACCGTATCAACGCCGGCGTTCATCTCTTCTTCAGTTTAATGCTTTAATTAGCATGTTAACGCGTTATCTAGTCCATGCTTTTAAACTGTTGCTAATTAAGCGGGCAGTGCGAGACGGTATTGTACCTAAGTATTTATGTCAATATGCGGAACTGAACTTGTTTATATTACATCCTCAGCAGCATAAACACTCCGACGCACAAATCATAATAACAGAACCACAATAGCGTAGATAATCCGCCATTTTCCCAATTATATCGTATTCACCGCAGACCCACATCCAAGTTCTTCGTTAAAACGAATTAGCAAATAGTAACGACCCAGATATTTGTTTCATTTTGCTCGCAGAGATCAACGGATTACCTTATACTGAAATAGACGTGAATGATCCGTCCAGAAGTAATTACACCGTGGAATTTGTTCCGCTCATTAGCATCATCGCCGATTACCTTCCGATATTCTTGAAACGACTCAGAACGCAGGAAGTCACCACAGCCAGAAGTAGGCTAATAAATTTTTTGAATTCATATCGTCGCACGTTGAATCTGTCAACGTAATTCACCAGAACCATCATATGCCTAATACGAGGCCATCTTTTTTATTTGTTTAGGTTTGAACTGGTTGTTGACCGATGAGAAAATATGCACGCCGCATCATTTAGGACGATTCCCCAATCCGGATAATCAATGTCAGTTTTTCGAATGCGCCATGAATTTTAAAAATTTACTCAATTGTTCGCAGTCTACTCAGAATGAAGGCAAACCGAATTCTAGGATTGCTAAACATGTGAGTATTTAACTGAGATGGCAGTGTTCGAGGTCATTATCAACTTCAAAACCTGGCTGTATGAGATTCCTGTACATTTTCCCGAATTAGGCTTTTACGCTTGTGCGGGTTGCATACTTTTTTGCCGTTTGGTTTGGCCTTTTCTTATCAATTTTTTCTATTTCTTCAAAATAACTTGAGAAAGAAGTAATTTTGGAAGTCCATCATAATAACT
>FIZU01021998.1:0-21089 GCA_900064475.1 Pseudococcus longispinus | reverse complement strand
CCTCCCTCCCCCTCCCCAATTCAAAATTTTGTCTTATCAGTCTTTATTCTCAAATCGTAGCGAATTTTTTAAAAAAATTGAATAGAACCTCACTTTTTTCCTCCAGTAAATGTGTTCTCAACCCCCCTCCCCCTCCCCAATTCAAAATTTTGTCTTATCAGTCTTTATTCTCAAATCGTAGCGAATTTTTTAAAAAAATTGAATAGAACCTCACTTTTTTCCTCCAGTAAATGTGTTCTCAACCCCCCTCCCCCTCCCCAATTCAAAATTTTGTCTTATCAGTCTTTATTCTCAAATTGTAGCGAATTTTTAAAAAAATTGAATAGAACCTCACTTTTTTCCAAAATCTTGCCACTTTTCTTGTACATATTTATAGTTTATTTTATACACAGACTTGAGAATTGAAATAGGAAGGAAAAGAGGGGGGGTACAGCTGGAAAAATTGATTAAGATCCATCATTGATCCTGATTGCTCAATTTTTTTTTATAACTTTGAAAATAATTTCGAGATTCGAACTCATTATCTTTATTAGCATAAGATATGCTTTAGCGATGACCAAATCTGTAAAGAAAAGTCACGAAATTCTGACACGAAAATCCTTTACGCTGACTTTCAGACATTTTGTCGAACTTTTTTAGATTTAGAAAATTTTTCAGATTTCCATTGACTTTTTCGATTTGAAAAATTTTAGACATTTTGTCAGACAAACAATTTAGTTTTTTTGAACTGGGGAAATTTTCAAAAATCAGGTGAACTTTTCGATATTTTGTGAGGCTATTTCATAGATTTTCTGGACTTGGGATGAATTTTTCAAATTTCAGTCGATTTTTTGAACTTGGAAAATTTTAGAAATTCTGACTTTCAATTTTGAAAAATTCTGGAAAGCGTGACGATAACTTTCAGACATTTTGTCAGACTTTTTTGGACTTGGAAAAATTTTCAGATTTTCATTGACTTTTTGAAAGAAAATTTCAGAGATGATGCTGACTTTTAAGACATTTTGTCAGACAAACGATTTAGACTTTTTGAAGAAAAATTAACTTTTAGACATTCTGTTGGACTTTCTTGGACTTGGAAAAATTTTCAGATTTACATTGATTTTTTGGACGGAAAATTTTCAGAGCTAATGCTGATTTTTGGAAATTTTGTCAGACAAACAATTTGGACTTTTTTTTGACAAAAATTGTCAATTTTTTACCTTGAAAGACAATTTTGACCAAAAATTATGAGTTTGACAAAAATTTGCAATTTTTACCTTGAAATGACAATTTAGACCAAAAATGACAATATTGACAAAAAAATGATGATTTTGACCAAAAATGATAAGTTTGACAAAAAATGTCAATTTTTACCAAAAATTATGAGTATGAAAAAAATTTGCAATTTTTACCTTGAAATGACAATTTTGACCAAAAACGCTGATTTTCAGACATTTTGTCTGACTTTTTTGGACTTGGAAAAATTTTTCAGATTTCCATTGATTTTTTGGACGGGAAATTTTCAGAAGTAATGCTGACTTTTGGAAATTTTATCAGACAAACAACTTGGACATTTTTTTGACAAAAATTGGCAATTTTTTACCTTGAAATACAATTTTGACCAAAAATTATGAGTTCGACAAAAATTTGCAATTTTTACCTTGAAATGACAATTTAGACCAAAAATGACAATATTGACAAAAAAATGATGATTTTGACCAAAAATGATAAGTTTGACAAAAAATGTCAATTTTTACCAAAAATTATGAGTATGAAAAAAATTTGCAATTTTTACCTTGAAATGACAATTTTGACCAAAAACGCTGATTTTCAGACATTTTGTCTGACTTTTTTGGACTTGGAAAAATTTTTCAGATTTCCATTGATTTTTTGGACGTGAAATTTTCAGAAGTAATGCTGACTTTTGGAAATTTTATCAGACAAACAACTTGGACATTTTTTTGACAAAAATTGGCAATTTTTTACCTTGAAATACAATTTTGACCAAAAATTATGAGTTCGACAAAAATTTGCAATTTTTACCTTGAAATGACAGTTTTGACCAAAAATGACAATATTGACAAAAAAAATGATAAGTTTGACAAAAAATGTCAATTTTTACCAAAAATTATGAGTATGAAAAAAATTTGCAATTTTTACCTTGAAATGACAATTTTGACCAAAAACGCTGATTTTCAGACATTTTGTCTGACTTTTTTGGACTTGGAAAAATTTTCAGATTTCCATTGATTTTTTGGACGGGAAATTTTCAGAAGTAATGCTGACTTTTGGAAATTTTGTCAGACAAACAATTTGGACTTGAGAAAATTCTAGAAATCAGGGTAACTTTCGGATATTTTGTCAGGCAGACTTTTTAGATTTGGAAAATTTCAGATATTACGCTAATTTTCAGACATTTTGTCAGACTTTTTGGACTTGGAAAATTTCAACTTTATAGAGTTACAAATTTCAATACAGTTCAAATCAGATATTTTATCAGACATCTCCTTACCTAACGCTGACTTTTATATATTTGTCAGATTTTTTTGAATTTGGGAAAATTTTCACATTATTTTCTCCTAACTTTTTGTACTTGGAATTGGATTTGGAAAATTTTTCAAAAAAATTCCATTCAAAATTCACGTACGAAAACCCGTTACGATGACTTTTAGATATTTTGTGTGACTTTTTTGGATTTGGAAATTTTTTCAAAATTCAAATGATTTTTTGGACTTGGAAAATTTCAAAAAAAATTCAAACCTCACATGAAAATGACAGTCACTTTTTTTTTCTATTATCCTGCCATTTTTCTTGTATTTATAAATCATTTTATGCACGAACAACAAAATCTTCTATTCTGTGAGAGTGGAAGGGGGAGGGGGTATGGCTTGAAAAATCTATTACAATCCATCTTTGATATCAATCACTTTTTCATGAGTTTTAAGTTGAAAAAAAAATTATAAAAACATTAAAAAGAAATTTCAAGTCAATTTTTGAAAAAAATTGTGATTTTTTCGTGTTATTGTAAGGTTACCCTGTTTAGTCCTTTTTAAAAATGTTGAAAACTTGAAACAGGAATAGACGTTGAAATTGTCGAGATTTCCATAAAGATGATTGAAAATATTATTGTGAAAACGGTCAAAAAATCATATAAACCTTCGAGAATTCCGTTACAATTTCTCGAATTTTCTTCAAAATCAATAAAACTTCTTTAAAAAAGTCAAAAAAATGATAAAAAGTATCGGAAATCTCATAAAAATTGAGAAAATATTCCTAAAAATTGTTTTAAAATTGTTGTAAAAATGCTTGAAATACCATAAAAAAATTTAAAAACGTTGAAATATTCACAAATTTTCATAAAAATCACTAAAAAATAACCCAAAAATGGCATAAGTCATGAAAATTTTAGAGAGTGTGAACATTCTGGTAGTTTTTAGGAAACTTTTTACGAATTTTATGTTTTTTTAAAAATGTTTTCACGTTATTTTTAGTGATTTCTGTGAAAATTTCAATAATTGTAATATTTATGAGGACTTTCATATTTTTTGGATTTTTTTTTTCATATTTCAAATGATTTTTATGACAATTTTGACAATTTTTCAAGGGATTTTCAAAAGTTTTCATGACTTTTTGGCTATTTTTATGATATTTTTACCGATTTTTATCGAATTTTCTGATAATTTTCATAATTTTAGCATAGAATATGCTTTTGCGATGACCAAACCTTCAAAAATCGTCACAGAAATCCGTCAAGCTGACTTTTAGACATTTTGTCAAACTTTTTGGGCTTGAAATTTTTTTTCAAAATTCAAATGATTTTTTGGACTTGAAAAATTTCAGAAAAAGTTGAAATCAGAATTTTGTCAGATACTTTTTTACCCAACACTGACAGACGTTTTCCGAGACTTTTTTGGGCTTAAAAAATTTCAGAGATCATGCTGATCTTTTTGACATTTTGTCAGTCAAACACGTTTGACATTTTGAAGTTGGAAAATTTCAGAGATCACGCTGACTTTCAGTCTTTTTGTCAGGCTATTTTTGATTTTCGGGACTTGAAAGATTTTTCTGATTTCAAACGATTTTTTGGTCTTGGAAAATTTCAGAAATTCTGATTTTTTCGATTTTGAAAAATTTTATCAAGAGTCAGTTGACTTTTGAACTTGAAAAAATCTAGAAATTTGAACGTGACTCATTTTGTAGCACTAACGTGACTTATTTTATAGAATTTGAATAGTTCTACAGAATAAGTCACTTTTGTATTTCATCTGATAACAAAATGTAGACAAAAGCTGTAAAAGTTGATCAATTTTCAGATTTTACGGTTTATTTAATTTTAAACTTGCTATAAACGATTGTAAACCGACTAATTTTATAGAACTTGACTTTGTTCTATAAAATAGAAGTTGAAAATTTGTTGTAATGAAGCTCGTGCGATCTCCAGTCCCACTCGAGTTTAATATTTCCATTTTCTATTGCAATTTTCAATAGATAAGAAATTAGAAATTTGACAACGACTTGTTTTTACAGAAATTGATTTATGATCTACAAAATAAGTCTTCTTCGTGCATTAAAACAAAAGTTTAAAATTAAAATTATTGGAACAAGAGGGAGGCACGTGGTTTTTTTTTGTCTTGTCCGTAGTTTGTTTGATTCTGTACTCGATTAAAATATGCAAGTAATTTATTTTAAAGAACATAGTTCTATTTTTTACAAAATATGATTTTATTTTACAAAATTAAGAACGTTCTATCGTGTTCTACAAAATAATAATATTCTATTATGAATATTTTGTTAAAGTTGGCATTTTTATAATTTTCTATAAAATATGATACATTTAATAGAATTAGGAACGTTCTGTCTTCTACAAAATATGATTTAAAATTAAGAACGTTCTATCGTGTTCTACAAAATGAGTAATTTTCTATTGCGTATTTTGTAAAAGTTGACATTTTTATAATTTTTCTACAAAATATGATATATTTAATAGAATTAGAAACGTTCTATCTTCTACAAAATACGATTTATTTTACAAAATTAGGAACGTTCTATCGTGTTCTACAAAATAAGTCATGTTCTATTATGCGTATTTTGTAGAAGTTGACATTTTTATAACTTTCTACAAAATTTGATACTTTTAATTGAATTAGGACCGTTCTATTGTATTCTACAAAATAAGTCAGGTTCTATTATGTGTATTTTGTAAAAGTTGGCATTTTTATAATTTTCTACGAAATATGATTAATTTAATAGAATTAGGAACGTTCTATCTACTACAAAATATGATTTATTTTACAAAATTGAAAACGTTCTATCGTGTTCTACAAAATAAGTCATGTTCTATTGTGTATATTTTGTAGAAATTTACATTTTTATAATTTTTCTACAAAATATGACACATTTAATAGAATTAGGAACGTTCTATCTTCTACAAAATACGATTTATTTTACAAAATTAGGAACGTTCTATCGTGTTCTACAAAATAAGTCATGTTCTATTATGCGTATTTTGTAGAAGTTGACATTTTTATAACTTTCTACAAAATTTGATACTTTTAATAGAATTAGGACCGTTCTATCGTGTTCTACAAAATAAGTCAGGTTCTATTATGCATATTTTGTAGAAATTTACATTTTTATAATTTTCTACGAAATATGATACATTTAATAGAATTAGGAACGTTCTATCTTCTACAAAATATGATTTATTTTACAAAATTGAAAACGTTCTATCGTGTTTTACAAAATAAGTCATGTTCTATTATGCATATTTTGTAGAAATTTACATTTTTATAATTTTTCTACAAAATATGATACATTTAATAGAATTAGGAACGTTCTATCTTCTACAAAATACGATTTATTTTACCAAATTAGGAACGTTCTAATGTGTTCTACAAAATAAGTCACGTTCTATTGTGTATTTTGTAAAAGTTAACATTTTTATAATTTTTTTTTACAAAATATGACACATTAAATAAAATTAGAAACGTTCTATCACGTTCTACAAAATAAATCAAGTTCAATTATACGTATTTTGTAGAAGCTAGAATGTTCTACATCATTTTATAAAACATCTGCTCCCGCAAAATAAGCAGGCACATGCAAAATTCGTCAAATACGTTCGATATCGAACCTTTTTATTCCTTCGAGTATTCAATTATGCAAATGTATTCGCATCAGTGTAAATTGAGTCGTTGTTTTGGTTGCGTTCTCGCTTACTTAAGGAGGTGTACCATCATCGGCACACACTGTATAATGAAAACCCTCATATCGTCTAGTTTGTTTCATACGATTGAAGTGCACATGTTTCGTGCTATCGCCTCGAGCAATTTTTCAGTATTTTTGGAAATTTTCCGAATTCTGTTGAAATCGAAGTTCGCTCTACGGAACACCTTGTATCAGATTAGATGAATTAAAACCGTACCGATGCCTCGCCCCATCGTTCGGCGCCTTCCTCTTTCTCTCTCCTACATAATGTCTGTAGTACATTTTAAAAGCGTAAACATGACGAAGCGAACGGAATGCGCAAAATACACACAACGTTTTTCTACAGATACGCGTATAATTTCAAGTACAAGGCCAGGCGTCGATTTTAGCGTTGTTTTAGATGTCGTAGTCTTCGAAATAAGTACTCGTACTGTTACATACGTTAACGTACGTGTGTTGTGTAATTTCTTACTACGAGTAGATTTGCCTCTCGCGGTCGCGTCGCGATTGACCAAGTGTAGGTAGTTGGGTAAGGTACGTAAACCTTCGAATAGAGAGCAACAATGCGATGTTTTTATTTTTCAAATTTAGACTTTCGTGAGCTTAATTGATTTACGCGTGTTGATTCGTATCTTAACTATTACCTTCGTGTGCGCTAGCTTATTACGTATATTTTTTGCGAGAAAGACGAATTTAAAAATAACGTGTTTTTGCGCGTTTTCTGTTTCAGGGCGGTTATCCGGCGAAATTGAAAAAAGTTTTAATCGTAACGGCTCCGTTGTGGTTCAAAGCTCCGTTTAAAATATTACGATTGTTCGTCAGGGAGAAGTTACGAGATCGTGTGTACACGGTTAGCATACCGCAGGTGAGATGTTTTAAATATTTATCGTATTTTTTAGGTAGGTATTGAAAAGAAGCAACGAAAGGCATGAAATTGGGAAACGTTTTGTTGCAATGTTCAACATGATGAAGTTGTTACGTGTTCGTCTAATTAGCGAACAAAATTGGTACAAGTATTTTTGAAAATTTTCCAAAAATTTCGTCCGAATGGTAGAATTATTTATAGTTATAATTCGATTAACTGTTTGAAAAATAGCGTTGAAAATGTGGCACATCCGGAATAGTCATAAAAATATTTCAAAACAGAAAATTTTTAGGAAATGGCAATTGAACAAAATTTTCTTGTTTCGAATCGTCTTTTTGGGCACAATTTTTTGATCATTTTAGGTCATCAAATACATTTTTGAAAACATCGAAGCCTCTACTTTCCGAAAATATGAATGTTTTTGCTCAACGCCATTTTTTTTTCAATATTCAACTTTGAATCATTTCGAGTTCTGATATTTGAACTTGATGGAAATTTTCTATGTTTTGAGTTATGACATTCATTAAACCTTGTTATTACCTCTTCTTTTAGTAATTTTTTCCAAATATTTCTGCTTGCTTCAAAGTTCCCTGAGTCCGTTTCTGAGGTCATTTTGACCCTTAACCGAAAATATGTCCCCTTGGAGTGGGGGGAATGGGGAAAGATGTGAAATTGAAAATCGTTTGACTTCATCAATTGAGGTAGATACCAAAATGTAGGGTTTTTGATCTCTCGAGTCCATTTCTGACGTCATCTCACAAAAAAAAATCAAGAGGTATCCCAAGGGGGTGGAGTTGGGGCCTGACTCGAAATTTGGGAAAATTTCAAATTGAATATTATTGTGCAGGTACGATTTTTGACCTCTGGAATCTGTTTCTGATGAAGTAAATTTGGGCTCAAGCTGAAACCCCGAAACGCTCCAGAAAGATGGAGGGAGAAGGGTGGACTAAAAATCAAATTTTTTGACATTTTCTAGATAGAAGTATCAAATTTTATGTTTTTTGACTTCTTGAGTCCGTTTTTGATTTAAGTTCACCAAGAAAACCAAAAGGTACTTCAAAGAGGTGGAGGTGGGACTCGACTCAGAATTTTGGAAAATTTAAATTTGGATATAAATGTTTAGATATTGAGGTGATCCTTATTTTCAACTTTCGAATTTTTTCGTTCTTCCGCCCCCCTTCCCCCACCCAATTATTCCTTCTTATGAGAAAATAATTCGCAATTTTTTTTATGTTTTTCTTCAAGTAGGGTCTTGAAGCCCTCATTTTTAGAAAAATGAAAGAAATAAATTGATGAAATTTTTTAATTTTCGATTTTTTTTTGATTCCAAAAAAAATAATCTCCAAAGTTTTTAATCTCCCTCCACGGTAGTGTGATAAAAGTGAGAGTTTGAGATGGTTCAAATTTCAGCCCACTGAGGTATCCGCCTATTTTCTCGTGGGGGGGGGGATAACGAAAATTTTAGTCTTTTTTAATAAAAGGGAGATTATTAGGAGGAAATTGAACAAAAAACTCTAAAATTAAAAAACTGTTCGTAATTTTTTGATTTTTTTTTTTTTTTGAAAATTGAAGAAAGATTTAGCACCAATTTTGCATGTAGGGAGCTGAAACTTTTTAGGATTTTTTTTTTTGTAAAAAAAAACAACTTTAGGGGGTGGAAGCAAAACAAATCAGAAAATCGTTTGAAAATTTTGGTCTAAGCCCCCAAAGTGTCCCCGAACGATTGAGGAGGTGTACCAAAAATCAAAATTTTTCAAGGTTATCGAGTGAAGTATCCGATATGAATATTTTTCTGATGTCATTTCACTAAAAAATTAAAAAAATACTTCGGGGGTGGTTGGGACTCGACTCAAAATTTTGAAATATTTCCAATTAATCAAGCAGATATATGTTTTTCAACCTGTGGAATCCATATCTGGATTAGTTTCGAATATTACTCCTCTTTTGCTGTTTTTTTTACGTTCATTTGAATGAAATCAAATAACAGACTCAAAAGTTGTGAACCCACTTCCCCTTCCCCTTGGGTCTAAATTTTTTTTATAAACCAACATCAAAAACGGACTCGAGAGGTCAAAAACCCTACATTTAGATATCTCTCTTGATAGCGTTGAAGAATTATGAATTCCCCCTCCCTCCTCCCCAGGCTTCTTTTTGGGTTAGGTGTTGAGTTAATTTTTTAACTTAGAAAAAATTGGTTGAAGTGCGACAAAAATCATCGAAAATTATGCAAAATGTGGTTTGAAAATGATGAAAAATGTTTAAAATTAAAATGTTGCAAGTATTAGTTATGGAAATTCGCTTAAATGTAATGAAATTTGATTTAAAAAATCATAAAAATTGGTTTAAAATTTTGCAACTTGTTAATATTTTACAAAAATTGGAGAAAAATTTCCAAAATTAACTGAAATTGGATAAAAGTTGTTGAAAACTTCGTAAAATTTCTTTTAAAAATGTTGAATAAATTTCAAAATACCGATACATCGAATTGAAACTTATGAAAATCAATTGATTAAATAAGTTGGGCAATCGTTGAAAAATATTTTTAGTTGAAAGAAAATTTATTTAAGAATGACGAAAATCGTCGAAATTTTCATAAAACTTATTTGAAAAAAATCAAAAAAATTGGTTCAAAATTTTGTACTTTCTTAAAATTTTTCAAAAATGAAGTCATTTTGAAAGTGGTTGCTACTTTTAGGAGAATCTGAACGAATTAAGTGGATTTTTAAAAATTAAAAAAAATATTTTAAACGATTTTTAGATTGGTACTATTTCATTGATAATTTTTATTACAATTTATTGCTTTGCTAAGAATTTTTTTTTTGCATTTTGGACGATTTACATGAATTTTTAACCATTTTTACTTTGAATAATGATGCTTTCAACAATTTTTATTATTTTTTAAAGCCAGTTTTGGGTCTCGTTGTTTTTTTAACGATTTTTTTTTTTAAATATTTAATAATTATTATACCTACAATTTTTGAACCAATTTTACCATTTATTTTGTGAAGTTTTATTATCGAAAAACAGAACTTTTTGAGAATATTTTGAAATAATTTATATTTTGGTTCGATTCCAACTTTTTGCACTGAAATACAATTTGGAATTTTCATTTGAAATTGAAACCCAATCAAAGTGGTTTTCAACAAAATCCATTAGGGTGTGTTTTTGCCTTGAACTTTCAAATTTTTCTGCACCCCTTTACTCATCTTTCAAGTTTTCAATAAAAATTTCATTTTTTTTTCTCTAAATTTAGTTGATTGATGAATTTTGATGAAAAAATGTCGAATGTTTACTTACCTATCACCCTTAGACCATGGTCTAAGCTATGACCTAATATTATGATTGTTTTTTTTCCAGTTGGCATTACACATTCCACGCGAATCTCTTCCGGTTCATCTTGGCGGTACGTTGGAGGTGGCTCATGACGAATGGTTGTTACATTGTCTTAAAACGATAACGAATAAGAAAAATGAAGAAAATGGTATGGAAACGGCACCGGCTCCAGCTACTAATGGAAACGCATTCGAAACGGAAATAAACGCCAAGGTATGTCCGAGCCCGTCGCATCGTACGGGATCATTTTTCATTAATTTGGGTTCAAAAGAAAGGATACCGGGCGAGGCTAAATATAAAAATATTCCGTCAGATTTAAATCCTGCTGCATTTCCTGTAAATGTGTTCAAACGGTTACCCCCCCCCCCCAATCTCTACTTGAATCGATATTTCATTTTAGTAAATTATTATAGGTAGATTTTTTATAGAGTATGAGCAAATCATTCGCACCTGTGAACGATACTAATGATAGAAAGTCATTTATTTGATTCATTTGTTAACAAATAAGAGACAAGTCGTTCCGAGAATGATTTATTCAGGAACGAACGAATCGTTTGCGAACGATGTGATCGAAGATGAGATGTTCAACTGTGATTTCATCTCAGATGAGAAACTATCAACACTTTTGAAAGGAAAGAGTCGTTTTCCAACGATTTGGTCAGGAATGAATCGTTCACGAACGACTAATTATCAGGTATGAGTTGGTCACAACAAATTAGTTTGGAATGGAATCGTTCGTAAACGTTTCAAACGATATGAGTCGGGCTATTATGACTGATTTGATTGAAAAAAAACGTTCACGAACGATTCGATATGATGCGATTCGTTCACAAATGATGTGATCAGACGTGAATCGTTCGCGAACGACTAATCACGAACATATGAGTCAGTCAAAAATCATATAATTGGAAAAGAATCGTTCGCGAACGATTTCATATGATACGATTCGTTCACAAATCATGTGTCCGAGCATGAATCGTTCGCGAACGATTGATCAAATTCAAGTCGGTCGCGAACGATTAGAATAGAATCGTTCAAGAATGTTTCATGATTCACGAAATATGAGTCAGTGACAAATCATCTGATTGAAGCAGAATCGTTCACGAACGATTTCATATGATACGATTCATTTATGAATAATGCGAACAGGCATGAATCATTCGTCAAATTCAAGTCGGTCACGAATGATTTTATTAGAGAAAAATTGCTCACGAAGTCGCGCACGATTTCATATGATAAGAGTCGTTTACCAATGATGCAATCAAGAATGAATCGTTCGCGAACGTCTTATGAACTTTTTATCGGTCGTGAATGATTTGATTAAAAAATTATCGTTTCGTTCGTGAACGGTTTTATTTGATACGAATCGTTCTCAAATGATTCGATTTGACATAAATCGTTCGTAAACGACCCATCAAATTCAATTCAGTCGCGAAAGATTTGATAGAAAAAAAAAGTTCACGAACGATTTAATATGGTACGATTCGTTCATTAGTAATGCGAACAGGCATGAATCGTTAGTCAAATTCAAATCGGTCGCGAACGGATTTGAGTAGAGAAAAATGCTGTCGAAGCCACAAACGGTTTTCATGTGATACGATTCGTTCACAAATGATGTAATTTAGGATGAATCATTCGCGAACGTCTCTTAAAATTTGAATCGGTCATGAATGATTTGATTATATAGAGAATTATTGTTTCGTTCATGAACAATTTTATTTGATACAAATCGTTCACAAATGATGCGATCTGGCATGAATCGTTCGTGAACGATTCATCAAATTCAAATCAGTCGCGAACGATTTGATTGAAGAAAAAAACGTTCGCGAACGATTTTATGTGGTACGATTCGTTCACAAATGATGGGATCAGGCTGGCATGAATCATTCGCGAACGTTTCATAAAATTTGAATTTGTCGTAAATGATTTGATCAGAAAAGAATCGTTCAGTGACATTGTCATTTCATGCAATTCGTTAGCAAATAATTCGAATCGGTCAGATATGAATCGTTCGTGAACGACTGATCACCTATAAGTCGTTCACGGTTGATTTGATTGGAATAGAATCGTTCACAAATGTTTTATGAAATATGAGTCAGTCGTAATCATTTGATTGGAGAAGATTCGTTCGCGAACGTCTCATGAAAATCGAATCGGTCATGAATGATTTGATTAGAGAATAATCATAATCGTTTCGTTCATGAACGATTTCATTTGATACAAATAATTCACGAATGATGCGAATCGTTCGCGAACGATTCATCAAATTCAAATCAGTCGCGAACGATTTGATTGAAGAAGAAAAAAAACGTTCGTGGACGATTTGATATGATACGATTCGTTCACAAATGATGCAGTTAGACTGACACGAATCGTTCGCGAACGTTTCATAAAATTCGAATTCGTCATAAACGATTTGATCAGAGGAAAATCCTTCACTTACAATTTCATTTCATGCAATTTGTTATTTGTTAGCAAATCATTCGAATCGATCAGAATGAATCGTTCGCGAACGACTATGAATTGTTCGTGAACGACTATGAATCGTTCGTGAACGACTATGAATCGTTCGTGAACGACTATGAATCGTTCGTGAACGACTATGAATCGTTCTTAGATGACTATCTGTTCGTGGACGACTATGAACTGTTCGTGAACGACTGTGAATCGTTCGAGAACGACTATGAATCGTTCGAGAACGACTATGAATCGTTCGAGAACGACTATGAGTCGTTCGTAAACTACTATAAATCGTGATTCGATTCGAATAAAATCGTTCACGAACGATTTCGTTTTATGCAACTTTGTTAACAAGTGATTCGAACAAGCATGAATCGTTCGCGATCATTTTTCTCTAGTTATTCTATCTTATATTTGGAAATCGTTCGCGAAGGATTGAATCATTTTAGCCATGATTGAAAATATATTAAATAATGAACTTTATTTTTCATGCAGTTTCAAATTATTTTTTAAATATAAACGTAAGATTTTGGAAACATTTCATTGATTCGTGTGGGATAGGGGGTTAGGGTTGCTTCGAATCGAACTGCCCAAATCTAAAACCATAAATCTGCCTACTCGAAACGATATCAAAACAGATTACCGTAGACCGACAGACTTGAAAAGGGTCACCAGCCTGCCTCCCTCATGTACCACATCCGCTCCTTGATGAAAACTTTCCATCTTACACAGATATACAAATACTCGACCAAGAGCTGAATTTTATTAATCACGTGATACGTGCTATCTTTTGTTACAGTGCACGGAGCCACTTAATGATCATCCGCATTTGATAGAAAACGAAGGAGAAGAGCCGCGTAAAACGGGAAATAAACATTCTCAAGCATGGCAGTGCTCTTCGTCAAACCTAGAAGGTAAAACATAGAAGTGCTCGTAGCTGAGAAATTGCTACATCGACCGACCAACTAACCGTATCGTTTTCGAAATGTGTTTCACTTCGCAGGAGAAACGTCACCACAGCCAGCAGCTCTATCATCGGCTTCGAGCGGATTCTCGGACGACGATAGTCTGCACTGTGATTCTAGTCAAGGTTTAAATATCGAACAATTTATCGAAACTGTTCTCGAAAACGGTAGGAATGGTTTGACAAACGAGTACCTCGAAATCAAGTCTCGGCCTCCGGATGGCACCTTTAACGATGCCAGGTAAAAAATTGGCCGAAATTTCGCCTACGTGGCTCGATTTAGGATTTTCATTTCGTATTTTTTTTTTTTTTGATCTCATAGGCAACGTTCCAATCAGTCAAAGAATCGTTATACCGACGTGTTATGCTACGATCATTCGAGGGTTATTTTATCGCAAATCGGAGACGATATTTCCTCGACGTACATAAACGCTAATTTCGTCGACGGTTATAAACAGAAAAATGCATTTATATCGACTCAAGGTATCTATCGAAATGGTGGAATTTTTCACGTGCGTATTGATTTTTCTTTTGCTACGTATTAAATTTTTTTCGCTCTGTTTTCGATAGGACCATTGCCAAAAACATGCGCCGATTTTTGGCGTATGGTGTGGGAGCAACATGTTTTAGTTATTGTAATGACGACCAGAGTTTTAGAAAGGGGGCGTGTCAAATGTGCTCAGTATTGGCCCGAAGAAGAGATTTCCGAAGAATTGATATTTGCTCAGTTTAGAATTACCAACTTTTCGGTGGAGAAATTCAACGATTATACTATCACCGGACTGCAGATTACTAATTTGGAGGTGAGAAACGAAATATTTGGATGGATTGTCTTCCAACCAATTTACAAGGATTTTATGGCATCGAAATGTTAATTTTTCCATCTGAAAGTGAAAATTATTTTTCCTGTTGAAATTTGATTTCAAAAAATCGTCATCGAAATGCATGAGAGAAATTTGTTTGCATCGTGATTACAATTTTTTCCAATGTGTGAGTTACTAATGGTAATTTATATGTTTGCAGACGGAAGAAACGAGAGACGTGACGCATTATCTGTTTACATCGTGGCCCGACTACGGTGTACCGCAGAGAGCAGTAGCAATGTTGGATTTTCTAAATAAAGTACGACAAGGACAAGCGGACATGTTGAAAGAATTGGGAGATAAATGGGCAGGACATCCGAGAGGGCCTCCTATTGTTGTACATTGTTCGGCCGGTATCGGAAGAACTGGTGAGTTCAATGGTTTTTGAATTTATGGCGGAGGGAAGCAGAAATGCGGGGGAGGAAAATTGAGAAATTTAGGGATTATTTTAAACTGCAGTATGTCTTCTTCAAATTATCTTGTTAAAAAAATGAACAGAAATTCTAAACCAATGAGTCAAAATTTTTGATTAATATTTTAGGTCATTGTTTTATTTTGATCAAAAAGACTTACAAAAGTGCTCTTAAATATATTGATTCCATAATTGAAAAAAATTCTAAAGTTTGAAATCAAAAGTCGAACTCCAATCACGATTTTTGACTTGAAAAAAAATCATTTTTTGGGTCTGAAAAAAATTACAATATTTGAACTTCAAAGTTGAAAAATGTTAAAATTTAGTTACAATTTTTTAATCAGAAATAAATTTTTAAATCTTTTATTTTGAGGTGAAATGCAACAACATTTACATTTCAAAGTTGAAAAAAAAAATTGGGATCAAAGTCAAAATCGAGCCACGATTTTTGACCACTATTTCGAATAATTATTGATTCCAAAATTGAAAAATGCCATAATTTAAAATCAAAAAATCTAAATTTAGTCTAAATTTTCGTCTCATGAATAACTTTTCTAAAATTATGAAAATTACAACGTTTTGATTAAAATGTTGAAGAGAAAAAAACCCTAAAATATTGAATTAAAACTCAAATCCATCGTTATTTTTATTTTGAAGTCACAAAAATTTCATAATTTTGATTCAAAAGTTATAAAAAATTTATTTGATTTTACAATGTGTTTATTTGTACACATTTTCAACTTCTTTTCCAATGAGAAAATAAAAATTCGGTAATTTTCGTTAGTTTATAGCATTTTTGGCATTTTTTTCAACTTTTTTGAAAACAATTTTCAAATTTGAAAAACAATTTGAAAAATAATCAAAAATTTGTCGATTTTTTAATTTTTTTTGAAAAAAATGTGGGACTTATTTTGACCATTTTTCTTTTTTCAAAATGTTTCTTTTTATGTGTAGATGTGTCATCGTCTCATCAAGCATAAAGGTCGAAAAAATTTCAAATTTGGGACCAAAAAAATTTTAATTTCTTCATTTCTTGACCTTTTTGGCATTTTTTCCACCTGGTTTTGCAAAGTTTTCAAATTTGGGACAAAAAAAGTCAAAATTTTGTCACCTAGTTTGACATTTTTTGAAAACTTTTCAACTTTTTTGGAAAAAATTTTGTATTAATGTTGACTTTTTTTGACTGATTTTATGTTTTGACTTGTAAATGTGTTATCTTGCTTAAGGTCCAATAAATTGAAGATTTTGGGAAATTTTCCAATTTTTTTTTGGTATTTTTGGCACCTTTTTCAAAAGTATAATTTTTGTTAGTTATTGACGTTTTTGACAACTTCTTTGAAAAAAAATTTAAATTTGAGTCAAAAAACGTTAAAATTTTGTCACTTTTTAAAAAAATTTCAACTTTTTTGGAAAAAATTTTGTATCAATTTTGACGGATTTATTTTTCATGGTGTTTCTTTTGGTATGTAGATGTGTTTTCTAGCATGGTTCAATAAATTCCCAATTTTGAAAAATTTTCTCTTTTTTTTTGACATATCTGGCACTCTTTTCAACTATTTTAGTGATGTTTACAAATTTGGGGCAGGTCAAGTCAACATTATGTCAATCTTTGACATTTTTGACAACTTTTTTCAACTTTTTTGGAAAAAAGTTTCAAATTTGGGGCAAAAAAAGTCAAAATTTTATCACTTTCATTTTTCGAATTTTTAATATTTTTGGAAAAAAGTTTCAAAGGGGCAAAAAAAGTCAAAATTTTATCACTTTCGTCATTTTTCAAAAAAAATTTTTTGGTAAAATTTTGTATTAATTTTGACCTATTTTTTCCGTAAGATTTCTTTTGACGTGTAGATGTGTCATCTAGCATCAAGACCCAATAAATTTTTAATTTTGGAAAATTTTTTCATTTTTTCGATATTTTTGACATTTTTTCAACTTTTTTGGTAATGTTTTCAAATTTGGGACAAAAAAAGTCAAAATTCTGTCACTTTTTCGACATTTTTTGAAATTTTTTCAACTTTTTTGGAAAAAGTTTTGTATCAATTGTGACCAATTTTTTTGCAGTGTTTCTTTTGACGTGTAAATGGGTCATCTCGCATCAAGGTCCGATAAATTACAAATTTTGGAAAATTTTCTCATTTTTTTGACATTTCTGGCTCTTTTTTTCAACTATTTTGGTAAAGTTTTCAAATTTGGGACAGATCAAGTCAAAATTTCGAAATTTTTTGATAATTTTTCAACTTTTTTGACTCCTTTTTTAACTTTTTTGAAAAAAATTTTCAAATTTGGGACAGAAAAAACAAAGATTTCCAATTTTGTCGGTTTTGAACATTTTTGGAATTTTTTTCAAATTTTCTGGAAAAAAATTTTCGAAAAATTTGATTAATTTTTTTCCAACGTGTTTCTTTCGACGTGTTAATGTGTCATCAAGCATCGAGGCTCAAAATATTCCAACTTTCAAGACAAATCAAAATCAAAATTTCCTCATTTTTGACATTTTCTAACTATTGTGGAAAAAATTTTTAAATTTGTAACCAAAAAATCTCAATTATTTTGAAACATTTTTTGAAATTTTTGTTATTTTTTTGAAAAAATTTTCATCGAAGAAATGTTTTTAAAATATCTTGAAAAAAATCTTGCGACCGTTTGTCAGCTCTTCCAATGAACTGATTTCGTCTATTCTTTTCAAAATGTCTCTTTCGATGTGTAAAAGTATCATGGTCCAAAGTTTTTTAAATTTGGCAAAAAAAAATCAAATTTCGTTATTTCTAAATTTTTTTGAAATTTTTTTAGCGTTTTTAATTGTTTATGATTTCATTTTTGTCGATTTCTCCATTTTTTATTAATATTTCGTAATTTTACTAATTGATTTTTTGCTAAAATATTTACGATTTTTTTGAATTGTTTTTTCCTTCTAATTTTATATTTTTTACCACTCTTGTGCATTTTTTCTGTTCGTTGATTTTGTGTAAATTTTTATACGTCTAATTTTTTTCATAACAATTTCTCCGGATAATTCGCGGATTTATTATTTTTTATCATTTTTTTATGTAATTGTTGGTCAATTTATAATTTTAAAAAATTCAAAAAATTTTCATCAGATTTTACTACAATTTTAGAAATAATTTTAATGTTTTTTTTTTCATTTTTCTTGGTTTTTATAATTTCCGAATTTTCAGTATTTTTTGCAATAATTTTTTCACTTTTTTGTCTAATTTTATCATCATTACGAAGTTTTTTCCTTTAAATTACTGTTAAAATATTTATTCTAAAGTCGTTTTTCTAAATTCCAGAAGGACTGGTATTTTTTTCTAAAAGCTACACTTTGTTTTTTTCATACTTGTGAAGTGACGTGTTTGTTTTGAACAATTGGATATATTTTTTCCACTGTTTTCACATCTACCTAGCTCGTGTAAAAAAAACCACGACGGTTGCACTTTGAATTATCTTCATTAAGAATACAATATTAAAATACATGCATTCTGCTTCCATTATCCTTGATCTTCGACCCGTTGACTCATCTCGAACGAGACGTCTGTCTGACTCCATAATTTACATCTCGCTCGTGTTTATTTACATATCTGGACTCAATCTTCAACTAACCTTATCATTTTCCGTTCTAGGTACATTTTGCACACTGGACATCTGCATCAGTCGTCTCGAAGACGTAGGCTTGATCGACATACGCACCACAGTGGAGAAAATACGTTCGCAGAGAGCCTTCTCCATACAGATGCCGGAGCAGTACATATTCTGCCACTTGGCTCTGATCGAATACGCGTTTCATAAAAAGCTAATTTCGACGATGCCGGATTTGTCACCATTCGATATGTCTCACAGCGACGACTCCGATTGATATTTGCCTTGGTGACGAGAAGGTCACCGCCATTGAAAACGAGAAAATTTTCTTTTATATGGTAGAGCCTTTTTGTGTCTGGTTATTTCTTTTTCTAGAATGCGTCTGTGGGTTTAGTGTTTTTCTCCTCTTCTTTTTTTTTATATTGTACGATTGTGTTTCTTTCAGCGAAGAATAGTTCCTATAGTTTGTATACGTGTAGTCGAATACCTACTTAACGAATGAAGTTATTGGGGAAAGGTGTAGGTTGTCGGTGCGATAGGATAGATGGTCAGATTAGGCCCTTTTTCGTCGTGTGTAATTTATTCTCCCTTCTTTCTCTCTCTCTCTCTCTGTTTTTCATTTTATAAGAAAACCATTCATCATCACAAACGCAATAAGTTGCGTGTAATTATCGCGAGCAAACTGTAAAAGGAACTTGTACGGTTGTGTAGAATTTTAGATGTTATTTTATTCCGCTATACGAGTCAATCGTTGGAAATTTTTTTCAAATTGAAAAATTTTTAACATGTAGAAAGCGCTACGTGTGTCGTTTTACCAAAGTTTTTAATTTTAATTTTTTTTTTTTTTAATGAAACTGTGTTAGTTGTATTAGGAATTTTTTTTAAAGGAATTTTCTGGCCTTTTTCTATCATACAGCTTGTTTTTACCGGATGCCATTTTTTTTTTATTATTTTTTACGTGTGATTTTTTTTAAAAAAAAGGAATGAATTTTATCGGATTTGCCTCTTTCTGTCTCTAATTCAAGATTTTCATTTATAGTTCGGGTAGCACTGGAATAATTTACTCGTAGGATTGTAATTTTGGGTCATAATATCTACGTTTTGATAGACTTTTATCAATTTGGTACCGAAGAAGTATTAAAATATACTCAGAACTGTGATTAGAATCGAATAATGAAACAATATTTCGAAAATTCCGGTGCTACTCTCGTACTATATAAATTCATTGATCTCTCCGAACTGATTTGAACCGTATTCTTCCATTTTAATCAAAAATATCTTATTATTGTCGTGTAAATGTGTATTTAAATATTAATCCATTATCTTACTTTTTTTTTTTTTAGTGCAATATAATAAAAAAAAAAAAATGTGTTTTAGCTTTACGAAGAAATTTTTTAGATGATCTATACATATTTTAACCTGTGTAATCGTGTAATGTAATATTGAATCGTGTTTATTATTTTTTCCCCCTTTCTCGGTGCATTAAAGCATGATAGTATTAAAGTGAGTATCGTTTTGTACATAATAATTACAGTGAAATATAAATGCTAAGTTTTTATTCTCTTTGTATTAAGACAACTACGTATTCTGTTACCCTTAAAAAGATTTTTTTTTCATCGGTGTTCTTTTATTTATTTATTTATTTTTTTGTATCATTAACTATTTTTTTTTTTTGGATCGCATTTCTAAAATATGCTTTGTATAAATCGGTTGTAATTGTTTTATGTATCGAGTGCCGAAATTATTTCTATTCGAAAGTAATTATTTTAGTGATTACTTAATATACATTTTTGTTTGAATGGAATGAGTTTGTTTATTTGCGAAAAACTAGTATTTTTGTGGAGAAAATTATAGTTTTGGGCCTGGGGGAAAGAAAGGGATTTTCGTAGTGTAATAGGGCTTTTACGCTTGTGCGGATTGCATACTTTTTGCCTATTGGTTTGGCCATTTCTTATCAATTTTTTTTTATTTCTTCAAAATAACTTGAGAAAGAAGTATAATTTTGGAAATCCATCATAAAAACTTGTTTGAAAGAAGATGAAATACACTTTCTAATGATGTAATTACTTTTTGTTTTTGTGCAAATTTATAAATCATCGTATTTTCTCAAAATCAAATGACAAAAATACGATGATTTATAAACTTGCACAAAAACAAAAAGTAATTACATCATTAGAAAGCTTACTTCATCTTCTTACAAACAAGTTATTATAATAGATCTCCAAAATTACTTCTTTCTCAAGTTATTTTCAAGAAATAGAGCAACGGTAGTTTAGCAGGTTGCATAATACTACTGCCGTGCTCCGGGGCCGCTGATATGTAAACAGCTCTGTTATCAGTTATCACTTTTTTTCAATCATTAAAAGAATTAGTATTATCAATTAAAATAATCACAATCACTTTAAATTTGAACTCAAATGATGAAAAAAA
>FIZU01021991.1:0-10543 GCA_900064475.1 Pseudococcus longispinus | reverse complement strand
CGCCTCTACAGGGAATAATATGAGTAACTTTTAACAAAATCCCCTCACGTCTGTGCCCACCAGATGTCCATCTTGTAGTTCCAGTGTCTATAGTCGTGATCTCAAATCAAGGTAAATGGGTGAAAATTTTTCATCCGTTGCTTACAAAGAAATTTCAGGGTATAATGGAACGAAAAATTTCCACCGGTGGAAACTGTGCCGAAATTTCTTCATTTTTCAAAAAGTGCCAGGCCGATAGTTAATCTTGAAAACTGATTTCCAGTGCGAAATTTCAATTCAAATTGAAAACCTTTCAATCTCTTTATTTTGTTTTTTATGTTATGAAATTATGAAAATTTTCCATTTTCGGTCATCTGGGGCCCTGAAATATGTGAATAACAAACTCTGAATTTCAAGTCGCTTTTCAAAAAGATAGGTAACAATCAACTATTAAAAAAATTATAGGGCGAGGAAATTAAAATTTTATTTCTAAGTACATTTTAAAATACGTAAATTCTTTAATTATGGATAATCAATAAACCATATTAATTATAATAATCAATACATGCTTAATGACTAATTAGTTTAAACAAATAGGTAATAAAATAAACATAATTCAATAAATTCGTTAAATCATTCCACTATTTTCTTCATCTTTTTTCGGCTCATTCTGATGGAAAATACTTTGAGGAGGTTGAGTATGATCTTCATCCATATTTACATCGGGTACTCGATTAGTGTGCACAGGTGGGTGATTTTTATCATATGTCTTTTTCAATTCTTGAACAGTCTCTTTCATCTGTTTCACTTCATCTTTTGGTATATTTAATCCCATTCCCTGTAAAGTACTCGCCAACATCTCAGCATCAAACGATATTATCATATCAATGGCACCCTCGACTGATTTCTGATCAACAGAGACACCTTTTCCAGCTAAAAATTGGGCTACTTTTTGCGGCGTCAAATCTTCAATCTGCGATATTTTGGTCAACAAATTATTGGCTTTGTCGCCCAATTCGTTTTTCTCGGACAATTGTAAAATCCTCTCGGCGGTTTTCTCGTCTAATTTAACATTCACCATACTCAAAATACCAATGAAATCTTTGGCGGTCATTTTCGTAGGTTCATTTTTAGCGGCTTGGTTTTGGTCGTCGTTTTCTTCAACAGCTGGTGTATCAGAAGGGGGAGCATCATCAGATTGTTCCTGGTTTTGGTCATCATTTTCTTCAGCTGCTGGTGTATCAGAAGGGGAAGCATCATCTGGTTGGTTATCCGGTCGTTGGATCATTTTACCTTTGGATTTATTTTCGATGACTTTTGTCAATGCATCTTGAGCTTTCTCGTGTAAATAAGTCAAAGTTTCGTTGTTCAAAACTTTAGCCAGTTCTTCGGGGAATCTCGGGTTTTCAATTATGTTCACCAGCGTTTCCAAAGTCTTTATGAAAGTCTTACCGGATTTCTCGTCGCGTAAATCTGATAACGAGTTTTGACCTTCTTGGAACATATTCGGGTGGGCGATTTCCAAAATGGTGATGAGTTGTTGCATAGATTCAATTCCATGGACTATTTTATTACTGGCCAAATACTGTAAAATGCCGCTGGTAATGAAGTTGACGACTTGTGGATCTTTCAACACATCCCCGATCAAGGTGGGGTTTTCCAAAATGGCATTTTTCAAAGTGGTTCTTAAATCGAAATCGGAACTAGGTGAAGATCCCACCACCGATATATTATCAGGACTGACTAAATTCAATTTTGTGGCGATTTCGTTAACTGCATCGTCATCGCTGCCGATATCGTGAATGATATCAAACGCCTCTCCCAAGGTCCGTCCGGTTTTTGGGTCTCGAACGTGGCGCAGATTGTCTTTGATTTTCAAAACTCGAAAAGCAATTATTACTTTGGGTAATTTGTCGACGATACGATTTACCAAGCTTACGTATTTCTCCGGTTTGTATTTATTTTTGAAATATTTATCCAAGGTTTTCACCTGATCACCCAGGCCTTCCGAATCTACAGCTAAATAATGTACAATACGAGCCCATATCCCGAAAACAGGCAGGTAATTCCATAATCCAGTCGATGGTAGGATTTCTCTAGTTTGGTAAGACGATGTATTCGGTATCTGCGGGGAAAAAATCAATCCATGAGATAAATATTTATGAAGGTGATGGCTTAGATAGATTAAATTGTTGGCTTACGTTTAATATAAGCAAAGAAGATAGAGCGATTAATACTGCTAAATGAAATTTCATCGTGATTCAACGATGTTTCTTTTCGATGTGCAAAACTACGAACTTTTCGCCGAACGCGATCGATTTATACTTGTTTTGAAAGTTATTGAAAATTCCGACAAGCGAAAACCTACGCAGTGATAATTGTGCGTATTTTTTGCCAAACAAGTGTTCGCGAGTCGAATGTCATTGAATTTTGACATACGCGAAGGTCTCGGGAAATTGTCAACGACGATAATGGCCTCGAGTATTGCGTTTTAAAGTAATCAAGTTATGAAAATATTTATTTTGTAAAGGTTGAAAAGGATCGTTTGTAGGCGAAATAAAGATGTTGATTGAATTGCATAATCGGATCGCCGTATATATTTTTTATCCTCTAGAAAGAGGTACAATTGTGGGCAGTTTGTTATCAAATTGCGGTATTGAGTGTTGAGTTTCGGATTTTTTGAGTGGGGGAGGGCGTCCTTGAAAAAGCATATGACGGTTTTGTGAAAAATTTCGAATTTCTAGTTTCTATAATAAAAATAGGCTATGCCAACTTACTCAAGTCAAGGAAATCTAAATCTTGCATAAAAATTGCATATTGTTTTTTCTCCTCAAATTTTGAGAAATATGTGAAGGTCTGGTGGAGGGATGGCCAAATCCGAAGCCTAAATGAGGTCGAGCAATGGTGAAAAAAATTAGATGAACATGCTACCTATCTATAAAATTGAAGGGAAATTCATTTTTAAAAGAAATGAGTTGAAAAATATTTTAAAATATGGGAATGAATGGCATCTCGAAAACTGACAGTTTTCCAAGTAATCATTTTTTTTCTGATCTCAAAATTAAATGGACTACAGGATCAAATTTTGACAAAACAAAAATTTCGAAAAAAAAAATCATCGGGGAAGCATATAATTATAATGTGCTTTGAAAACTGAACACATTTAGTTCTGATGATTTTTTTGTCCAACATCAAAACTGAAGGAATTAAGAGCCATTTAAAAAGTGGAAAATTGTGAAAAATATTGATGTTTAGTTGCTTGAAAATTAAAATACTCCCAAGTCCCTTCAATTTTGATGTTAGGCAAAAAATCATCGTAACGAAAAATGTATTCAGTTTTCAATGCACATTTATTTGCTTCCTTGAATAATTCTTTTTGTTTTCTTTTCCAAGTAGGTTGACGTCTTTTATGGTTGGGCTCCGTCTGAAAAATTTGAGCGTCACGAAAATGCATCGCAAAATTTATTCCCTTGAATTTTTGAACTTGAAAAAATAAATTAAAAATGGTGTTCGAGACTTGTAAAAAATTAAAAAAATTGATTTTCTGGACTTGGAAAATTTCATGAATTTGCAAATTTTTTGGCTTAGAAGAACTTATATTTATTGTTTCAAAATGTTTCTTTTAGACAATTTATCAGACATGATGATAATATTTTGTAAGGCTAAACTTCATTATTATGAGAGAATTTTTCAAAAGTCTAACAAAGTCAAAATGTTGAAAAATCATATTATTAAAAAACGAAAAAATGTTGATAATTTGAAATAGGTATTGATAAGATTTTACACTTTTTTTGTTGCGCTTTCGAAAACTCGAATAAATCTTTAAAAAATTTAACAAAATTTTGTCACCCTCAATGACTTTTTGTACTGGAAAAAATTTTATAGTTTCACATGACTTTTGAGAATTGAAAAAAAATTTAAAAATCGACTGTTTGGACTCGGAAATTTTTTTCAGAGGTTCTGTATAAGTATGTCTTGGGGCTGTGGGTCACTCTGAAAGTTTGGATGTCACAAAAATCCGTCAAAACATTCAGTCACAAATTTGTGTTGCTCAAAAATTGAAATATTGAGTTTTTGGACTGAATTTTTTGACTGAACTGTTTTTTTAATTAAAATTTGTTTTCGTAGCTCCTTTCGTTAAAACGTTAGGCCAAGCATCATTGTATGGAAATTTGTTCAATCCGTGGATTTTTAGGGTATTTTTGAGATATTTGGCCATTTTGTAAATATTTAAAGAATTTTAATTATTTTTACCAAAAAAAAAAGCTAACTCAACCCTGGTTTTTTAGCATTTTTTTCCTTATTCATTTTTCTAGTTAATTTTTGGCAACATTACCAAATGTGGTTTAATTCAGAGATTTCTGTTCATTTTTTCCAAGAAAAGCGAATTAATTAATGGGGAACTGCCTAGCTATTAGATCTATCAACATTCAACAATAGTAATTAGTATGAACTTCTATGACATCTTTTCAAATTTTTAAGGCATGTTTTAGAGCATGTTTTGACTTTTTAAGAAATATTTTTCCTAAACCTAGTCATCACTTAAAAAATGTTGCAACGGAAAAAATAAGTAGACTGAGGACCTTATATGATTTTGGACAATTCCTTTAAAATGTACTGTAATTTGATATCTGAGTGTACTGGTGTAAGTAATAACCAATTTCATAAAAAAAATTATTGAATTGGAAATAATAATCAAAATAATTCTTTCAAGAAAATTTCATTCGAATTTTTATTAAAAATTGTTTGACGAAGTTTAATTTCGAGAAAAAAATTGAAATATTAGGACTTCAAAGATTGACGTTTATTTTTTTTGTAAAACTTCGTATAAGTAGCTTTTGTTCATTTGATCATTTTTTTGCGATGAAAAAGATTCATTTTCAACGATTAGAACAAATAAGTGTAAGTAGGTACCTATCCAATATCTTTTGATGGAAAATGCATAATAAACTTTCATAAAATTATACACCGTAATGTTTCCCCTCCCCCATCCCCTCCTCCTTCGATTACAATGACTAAACGACAATCTTTAATTACCCACTGCATTCGTCAAGTTACCTACCCAATAATATAGGTACATAGCTAGGTATATTGTGTTTGCTTTCAACTCAAAAAATTCAGTCGTGTTGGCTGAGTAAATAAAACAATGAATTTTTCGCAAGCTGACACAACATTACATCATTTTAATGAGAAATGTTGGTGAAAATTTTGCATAATTTCAATTTCTCGACAAATACGAGGCAGAAAATTTTTCACGAACGATTACAATTCGCACATATTTTCAAGGTAACATACATTTACCCTTGAAGGTTGAAATAATCGTTTCGTTCGTTAATGAACCTTCATGAATGTAAAACCAACTCGGAGTCGAAAATTTATGGGTAGGTACGTTTAGTGAGAAACATGGTTTTACGAGTGATTAATTACATCGCAGTAAATTTTTTCAGTTTGGAAATTTCCTATGACTAGATATTAAATCATAATCTTTAGTTGAAGATCTTCGACTTTTATCCAAGAGTAGGTAAGTCTACTCATAATCTGAATAATAATCAATAATTTGGATACCTATAATTTTCTCCCTTTTGGAAAAATATATACCTAAACAATGATCAAATCGACGAAAGCTGGTACCCATCAGCGAAGCCATAATTTTCAAAAAATCGATCGTCACGTAATGGAAATATGGCGTCGCTTTCAAGTAGGACACTTTGTAAAATGCGACAATTGTATTTGACCTTCTAGTTTATCGTATAAATTCGAGACAAAGGCTTTTGAATGTCATTGGAATGCAGAATTACAACGGTGAGTAAGCATACGGAGATTGCAAGGATGAGAAGTTCAAGTCTAGTCATCATGATATTGGCGGCGATTTGCTGGCAGGTATAAATAATCGACTACCTATTTAAATAGGTACACGTTTCAAAATTATACTCATTTCATATTGTAATTTGCAGCCAGCTGTAAGTCGCGATAGGATACCGACTATCGAGGATTTACAACCGATAAATATCCTAACCCCCACCACAGTTAGTTTCCTCAAAGGAATACCGAACTTATTCGACTTGTGTGGAGCCATCAAATCGATACCACATGAGGTCGTCATACAAATCAAAGAATTCCTGGAGGAGATTGTCGAAGAAATACCGGAACATAACTTACTCAAGTTCCACTTCAACAACGTCATATTTCTTATATCGTCTTACGAAAATATCATCAATGCTAAGAAAGATCTCGTTCGCAAATTCAGAAAGGCAATCGATGACTTGGAACCGAATACCGATGAGCCAACTATGTTTCGAGATGTTACCGAAGCTATCACCAATCCCTTTAAACCATTCCTTAAACCGTTTGAATTGGACTTTGATGATAATCCGTTTCCTTCTTTGTTATCTTTACCAAAGGTTCCGCCCAAAAAGAAAAAGCCCATTAAGCTGACTCAGCTTTAAAGATGTGTAAAATTGATACATTGATGTATTCATTCCATAAGGGGGATAATCGAATGATATTTGTTATTCGTGCCTAAATGTGATATGAATTTGAAATAAAAATGATGCAAAAATTGAATTTTTATTGTAATAATTTTTTCCAATACTGATTTCATTTTTCTTTGGAACAATTGACAAAATCCCATAAACCTTCAGCAGAATTAGTACCATCAGTGTAAGTGAACACACTACGCATGGTACCTTCAAATATTCTATCATAATCTGCAAAAAGGTATTCGTTATTTGCAGTATTTTTCACTTCGAAGTAACGACCATCTGAATTAAGGGCGATTTGCCAAACATGCTGAGTCACTGGTTTGTCATCAGTCCACGTGAAAACAAAACGATTTCTCTCATCCCACTTGACAGAATCGACAAACAGATATTCTTTATGCTTACGATTGAGTATGGTGAATTCGTTGGCATTGGTACCATTGGCGCTCTGCAGTAGCCAATAAAATTCATTAGGTTCTCCTGTATCATTCCTACCTCCCTCAAGTCTTGTGTACACTTGTCGTCTGTTGTTATCGTACCATAATTCGGGTGATCCGACCGCGTAAAAGAATTCATTATATTTGACATTTCGTATGCACACTTTGGTTGAAAATACCAAATTTGTTATCGGAATTGGAAACTTATTTTTAATACGCTTCAATTCGATGGTAATGTTGGAGTTGGTTTTCACATTCATGATTTCTTTCAAACGGACAGCGAGCTCGGTCCAAGTTGTGAAATCTTTTTTTGATATTTTATCAGATGCCAATTTGTAAATATATGTTGATTCTTCGATAGATGAATTTAATTTACGTTCGGTTTTAATCAAAGTTGATACTTTGATTTTTGGTAAAATTTTATCCACAGCTTGTCTGATCACTTTGTTGAAACAATTATCGATCCCACATTGATCTATAAGATCACGTATCATGGTATCATTATGACTTTGCCCTCGCAAGTATTTTTGTGCCAAGAGCTGAGCAGCTCTCTCTTGTATTTCTTCATCGACTAGTTTTTCACCTCCTGATTCGTCTTGTTTTATTTTAACATTTGCTTCATCTGTTTGATTTTTTACTTCGATTGGTTTCGTTTGAGGTTGTTTTGCGGCTGCCTCTTCTCGTTGCCTGATTACATCTGCTTCTTGGTTTAGTCTCTCTTGTTCGCGTAATTTCGCCTCTATTTCTTGTTTTTCTCGATCTTTTTTCCTGTTTTCTTCGTCCTGTCGTCTATCTGCTTCTCGTTGTTTCGATATTTCTGCGAGTTGTTCGGCTAGTACAGTCATGGGATCTTTGGTGGTTGTCTGTGTCGAAGTTTTTGATCGCGGTTTTAAAGTTGTACTTGAGAGAGAGCTGGCTCGTTTGAAACGATACGAAATGGGAGGGGGTTCAATATCTGGAGTGTTGACTTGTATGGTAGTTCCATTAACAAAGTTTGGTACAGAAATGGAAATGAAAATTGTAAATATTATGGTTTTTGTCAAAATATCTAAAAATAATTTTGACTGGTACCTGTGGGATGTAATTAGATTGATTTTTTCATAATCCATGGCTGTTGATTTATTACACGGTTTATCACAATTGGTGCATTACTTCGATGAATTAGTTTTGAATTCGTCAAGTGAAAGATGCTTGGATATCAATTACATCTGTTGGAAAATAAATTTTTAAAAACCACCTGGAAGAAATTAAAATATTCGATTTGAATAAACGTACAGGGTTCTTACCTTTTAATAGAACGAATAAATCCTGAAATGTAAAGCATTGGTGAACTGTGAAAAATATTTTGTATTCACTTCAACTAAGTATACTTATGTATGTAGATATTGTTTTGTTAACGAACCATATCGATTTTTGATAAAACAATTAAATATGCATCACCGTTGATAAAGCTACTTATTACGTACATACATACATACATAAACGTCTGTCGAATGAGAATCATATCATGAACAGCTTCCCAAACAGTAGCTATTAATTTCGATAAGATAAGATACTCGAACCGGTTTTATGTTAAAAAATATGAAACCGTCATGAATTTTTTTGTTCAATTTGCATTGATATTTTTCCCTCTCTTCTCTTGTTTTGTGTTTCACAGTTGTTATGTAAAAAACATCTTTATTCGTCTTGAACTTGTATGTCATGTAAGTAAAATCTACAAAAATTTGTGACATTCGCCCTTTGATTGTTAGGTAGGTACTAACCATAACCTAGTTTAAAAACAATTGTACCTATTATAGTTCAGTAAGCTTGGAAAAGTACCTAAAGCACCTAGACTGCTTACTGATACTAAACGGTGAATAATGAGCGAATTTGAATGAATTTTCTTGTTTTTAATTCCATAAATAAATTCCCACATCTATAATTACCAGAAGTAACCTGAAGGTTTGGCACTGGCAAGTGGCAACGAAAACGTTTGTGATGATCTGATAAACTCCGTTCAAACGACAAATATGCAATTTATCGTGACCATTGGCGCTGAATTATTGCGATGCGGAGGTTTTGAACTTGGAAAAAGTTTAGAGATTCTGATTTTTTAGACTTAAAAAAATTTTTAAAAGTGAGCAGCGGGTACTTTTTGAAATTAGAAAAATGATTTTTACTTAGATACTTATGATTTTTTTGAGATTGACTTTTAGACATTTTTTTGCACATTATACTTACTTCATTTCTTGGAATTGGAATTTTTTTTGAAATCTAAAACGACATTTTGAGCTTGAGAAAAATTTCAGAAATCACGCTAACTTTTGGACATTTTATTGGGCAGAAATTATATTGGATCGTTGGATCAGTCTGATTTTCTTTTTCTTTTTTTTTTTTGTAAAATTTTATGAAATCATCCTGACTTCTGCACATTTTATTAGACAAAAATTATATTGGGTCAATCTGACTCAACTCGACTTTTAGACTTGGAAAATTTCAAAGATTATTAATTTTTTTTACGATTGACATTTAGACTTTTCTTTTGAGATTTTCAAATGACTTTTTGGCGATAAAAAAAATTCAGAAATCACGCTGACTTTTAGGCATTTTGTTAGAGAGTATTTTATCTATTAGACATTTATCAGACATTGGGCCTACCTTTTGAACTTGTAGAAGTTCAGCTTTTGAAATTTCAATTGACTTTTTGGATGTAGGAAAGTTCAGAAATCATGTTGACTTTTAGATATTTCCTCAGACAATCTTTTACCTAAATTAAAAAATAAATTGTTCAAATTTCTAAAAGTCAAAATTGTGTTGAAGTGGATTATCCTGAATCTTTGAACTTGAAAAATTTCAGAGATTCTGTTTTTTTTCACTTGAAAAAATTTTATGCTGACTGTTGGCTTTTTGAACTTGGAAAAATGACTTTCAGACACTAGACTTTTTGAAATTTTGAACGACTTTTTGGACTTGAAAAAAAAATTCAGAAATTACGCTGACTTTTAGTTATGTTTCCAGACAGTAATTGTATTGGATCCAATGGACTAGATTATCCTGACTTTTGTTTTTGGAAAGTTCTGAAGATTCTTGACGTTTTTAGACTTGGAAAAAGTTGAGAATTGTTTAAAACTTGTTCTACTTTGATCGTTTAAAATCTTGATAATTTTTCAACTAAAAAAAATATGCTGAAATTTTTCAAGTTCAAAATAGTCAGATGAAAAATCAACATGATTACTGAAAATTCCCAAGTCTAAATAATCGATTTTCAAACGTTTTGGTACCTTTCTGGAGTAGCGTTGGTGATTCTTCCTGACGAAATTCGGTCACAAAATTTCTCGGCGATGACTTTCAGTCATTTTGTCATACATAAGACTTTTTGGACTTTGAAAAAATCAGAAATCACACCGACTTTTAGACATTTTTTCAGAAATCACACTGACTTTTAGATATTTTGTCAGACTTTACCGTAGAAGCATATCTTAGGTTTTAACTTTCACACATAGTATGGCTATGGAAACAGAATCATCCAGGAAAGTCTAGGACAAGGCCCAAACGGCCGATTTTTTTTAGCACTGTTATCTCTCCTTTTGACCATTTTAAACAATTTTACTTTTGACATGGATATGTCTAATGGCTGGGGTCAATCCTAAAAAAGTGTCCATTTTT
>FIZU01021985.1:0-16715 GCA_900064475.1 Pseudococcus longispinus | reverse complement strand
AAAAAAAAAGTGGTTGTTAGGTATTCCAAATATTTACAACATCATGACCAAGAAGAAGATTTTAAGTTTCTCTTTTTACAACAATTTCGATCCCGAAAAATTATTTGGATGCACTGGTGATGAATCCCGGATAATGGGAAGTTTTTGAAATGTAAGACATGTGTTGTGGTACTCCACATACAACGCAGGTTAGGTACTATTTCAGAAATAGAAACTGCAATAATCTTTTCACCGTTCGTCTGGTGAGCCAGACGAAACTGTAATGGAAAAACTGAAACTCAAACCAAAACTGAAACTGAAACGTGAAAGCCCAAAATCGAGACGAAAACTGAAAAACTGAAACTGAATTTATTTCAGTTTCAGTTTTTAATTTTTTTCTACCTCTTTTTTTAACGCAATTCAATTGAAATTTTCAAAAAAAAATGAAAAAACTTACCTGGAAAAAAATGCGATTAACCTATATTAAAAACAGTTGAAAACTAGTTTTCAATAACTGAAAACCGAAACTGAAATATTTTGGTTTTGCTAACACTGGGGATTTTCAAGATGCTCTTATGATTTTGATCTAAAATCATTCAGGAAATGATCTTGCCCATCCCTGAATTATATCGTTATTTGGTTAAATTCGGTACAAACAATGTGGGTCATTCGGGTATTCAAAATTTCATAAATTTTATATGTATGAAATTTTGAGTACCCGCATGGTTTGTACCGAAATAATGTCACGAAATAACGATATTATAATTTCGGTGTAACGAAACAAAACTAAGAAAACCCTAAAAAACGAAATTGACAAATAACGAAAAATGAAACAAAACGAAAATACAGAGATGACAAAATATCGAAACGAAACGAAAACGAAAAAATCAGAAATACTAAAAAAAATAACGTAATGAATAACGTTTCGTTACTGCAACCATGAAAACTATCGATCGTATCGTAAATCAGATGACACATAGAAGAAAATAAATTTTCTCCTCTACAATTTTGGTTATTATAAATTTTCCTGAGTAACGCTTCGTTCTCGCGAAAAAAGGAAAAGTGAAAATTTGTCAATTCTAGAAAACGGTTTTCCAAAAATAACTTGAAAACTAATAACTAACTATTGATTGTATCGAAAATTGTATGTCATACAAATGAAAGTAAATTTTCTCCTCTAAAATTTTGGTTATTACAAATTTTTCTGAGTAACGCTTCGTTCACATGAAAAATCAAAAATCAAAAAATGTGAAAATTTGTCAATCAGCGAAAACGGGTTTCCAAAAATTACTCGAAAACTATTGATCGTATCAAAAATTTTATGGAACATATTTGAAAGGAAATTTTCTCCTCTACAATTTTGGTCATTACGAATTTTCTTGGGTAACGCTTCGTTCGCGCGAAAAACCGGCAAAATTACGAAGTTTATGATTGAAAAAAATGTCAACACGAGAATCATGACGAAAATGAGAAATGAGCAATATGACGGAAAAAATCAGGGTGCAATTTAGAGCTTCGTCGATTTAACCCGAAAAGATATCAATTTGAATTTTTGATAAAAATTTTGTTTTTATTTTCATCTATGGTTTGGATCTCACAATTTCTTCGTTTTTTCTTATAATTTTTGCTTTGAAATGTAAAAAAAAGTATAAAATCTGAATATGGAATCCTTTACTTAAGAATAATTGTGAATTTCAATAAAATCACTCTATCCATCACCGATTGGTATACCTACGAAGTTCGAAATCTGAAGAATTTAATTTTTGTAATTTTGAATTTTCTGATCTCTAATCCCTAATCTCATTAATTGTGTTGATAATTAATTAACTTAATTTTCCAGTTAACTGCAGCAGCACTACATAATATCATGGATATTGAAATTTATAATATAATCAGTGTCGAAATGGAAGCGGAGACAGATGAAGTGAGTTATCAGCTTCTTCTTTCTGAATTATTTACATTGGTAAAACTAGAATATTATTTTGAATGTTTAAAAATTCTAATGCCAACTTCATATTATACTTAACAGAATCACGTAGATAACGATCTCGTAGAATTAATAGAGTCAAACGAAACCGAACTACTTGACAACTCCAATCAAATCGACACTTCGGTTTCACGTGAATTATCTAAAGAAGACGAAGCTGATGAAAAAGCTATCAACAATATGTTCGGTACTGATGAAATACCAAGTGAACCATGCTGTTCGAGTAACTGTAACTCAAAAATACCTAAAGAACTGGCTATCCAACATAGGTAACCGTTTCGATCACTTCTTACATAATGTACTGCGATTCACATTGTAACTTTGGGTATATCATCTCTATCATAGGTATGCGTTTCAAGAACTCGATAAAAAAGAAAAAGACCTCGTGATTTTGAGCCATTTACAGCAACATCGTCGAATCTCGTCACTAATCAAAGAATACGCTAAACTAACCGATCGAAAATCATCACGTTTGAAATCGAAAGATACTTTAACTCGTCAAATAATACACTATTACTTCTGCGATCTACAAATTTGCAAAAAGATGTATTTCTTTTTACACGATGTCAGGAAAAAACAATTTAAAAATTTAATCGAGCATTACGACGAACAAGGTAGACATAATTTAAATCAAATATTCAACAACATCGATACTTATTTCAAAACTTGTTCCGTTTAGGACTCACTCCTCGAGTACATAAACTCAAATCAGTTCCACCGAAACGAGACAATGTTCTAAGTGCAGAAGACACCGAACACATCGTTGCATTCATAAAAGCGTACAGCGAACAATTTGGTCGTCATATGCCACGTAGAACTGCTAAAATAAATATTCCTCGGTTTAAAAATCATACAGTTATAGGACTTCCTGCGAATATGTCCAAAACTGCGCTTTATAATAAGTATTGCGAAAGTGGTGGTAAAAGGATTGCGTTAAAGACGTTCTACAATGTGTGGAATATGTATTGTCCTTATATCATATCGTTACATCGGCAATCAACCAATACGGGTACATCGAAGTAAGTAGCAGTAGCCAGTAGTATTATATGATCTTCAATGGAGAAATTGTACAATTTTCATTTTTTTTTTGTATTATTTATTTTTAGGCAAAATGGTGACCATTGACCAATATCTTTAATAAGGAGTTCCTAAGTTTACGCTGAAACAATTTCTTGGTGAATCTTGGTGGAAAATTGCTCGTGATTACTTGATTAGCATTAATTTCGATTGGCTGTCGATATTTTACTGGTCTATTTCCATCAGTTTTATCTGCCGATAAATCAAGAAATGCCAACATTTATTTTATTTGAGAATTGACTTGACTGAATTTGTTGGTTTTGTTATTTATTTCAATAAGTATTGTGTTTTTTCTTTTTTAATTTATTTCGTATTACAAGTTTTCATTTTCTTTTGCAATAATTTCAATACATTATTGGCAGTAATGAAGTCATATCTTTTTTTTTTAAATCACAGAAAACAATACAAAATTGACAATTATCGCTTCTTGGTTGTTTGTACTAATTAATTACGAGCTAAATAATTGCCTCTGTACTTAACCCACAAAGTGACTGAGGGGGAGGGGGTGTCAAAAGTCGTAGATATTTAATTGTAGGGTTTTTGATGTCATTTCACTTGTCCGGTTCTGGTGTAATTCCATCCAAAAAAAAAAAACTAAAACTGGACCTGCACTATAACTAATTGAAAATTTTTATTCGAGATTTATGTTCTTTCTCTCCATAGAGTTGCTTTTGATTCTGAGCTCATTTTCGAAAATTGAAGACCAGCTATTAATTTTGACCCGACGATTCTCTTTGTATAATAATATATCAAAATTTTATCGACACAATAACTCTCGTAATAATTTATAGAATGAGCTGAAATTTTTATGAAAGATTCAGTACTACTGGGAATGGAAGTCGATAAATTTTTAGAAAAATCCATGAACCGGTTCCCGAGTTATTCGCGATTAAAATTTTCAAAGGTCTCTAACACCTGAAATAAAGCAGTTACGAGAAATATGTAAATAACCTTTTTAGTAGTACTTAAAAAGGTGAACAAAAAATGTTATATACAATTTTCATTTTCATGAACCGGTTTTCGAGTTATTTGCGATTGAAAATTTCAAAAGCCTCTAGCACCTGAAATAAAGCATTTACTCGAAATATGTAAATAACCTTTTTAGTAGTACTTGAAAAGGTGAACAAAAAATGTTATATACAATTTTCTTTTTTATGAACCGGTTCTCAAGATATACGTGATAGAAAATTTCAAAACTCCATCACAGATGTATTCATTTTGTGAATTGAAAAATGAATGCTTGGTAAAATTAAGATTCAGAACCTTTGCAATGCCTATTCAACTACATAATTACTTTAAATAGGCAACAACATTGCAAAATTGGATTTTTTTCAAGTAAAATCTTGTGATAAGTTTTTTTTTTTTAGTAAAATGACATCACGACATCAGAAATGTGTTCGAGACTTCGAGAGGTCAAAAAAATGAAGAAATATCCGTGTTGACACTTCACTTGATAACGTCGAAAAATTTTGATTTTTGTCCCCCCTCCCCCCCAATCTCAATCTTTCAAGGCACCTCAAGGTTTTAGTTCAAGTTCAAAATTTCCTCATCAGAAATAAATTTCAGAGGTGAACAATCAGGTACCAACACATTGATTTCCAAATTGAAATTTTCCAAAATGTTGAGTCGAGAACCCCCCCCCCCCCCCCCCCCCCCACCTAACATAGGACATGCTTTATCGATGAGTAAAACCTTGAAAAACGACCGAACTAGATGCTTTCAACCCCTTACTTTTAGATATTTTGAGATATTTTGTCAGACTTTTTTGGACTTGGAAAAAATTCAGAGCTGTCAAAAAACAGTTTTAAAAAAAAAAAAAACTAAAAAAGTGTTTTTTTTCGTTTAAAACAGTGTATAAAAGTGGTTGTTGAAAATGTGTGTTTAAAACCCGTTTTAAACAAAAAATGTAAAATTTCGGTGTATTGCTTTAGGTATTCTCAGTTTTATATTTTTTTAAGTAATGGTTTTCGTCAAAATATCAAGAAAATAAATTGAACGAATTTTTCAAGTTTTTCTCTAAATTCAAAAGGTTTAATTTAGAGCTGGCAAAAAACTGTTTTTTTTTTTAAATATAATTTGTTAGAAATTTCAAATAATAAAAAGGAAAAAAAAACTGTTTTTTTATCAATTATAAAAAAACGAATTATGAACAAAAAAAAACGTTTTAAACATTTTTCTGTTTAAAACGCGATCTGTATTTTTTTTGGAAGGTTTAGACGGTTTAAAACATGTTTAAAACAAGGTCCTATTTCGAACATGACAGCTCTGAAAAAATTTAAGATTTTTATTTGGTTTTTTGGCGTTGGAAAATTGTAGAGTTGTCAGACAAACACCTCAGACTTTTTGAACTTAAAAAATTTAGAATTCACTCCAATTTTTAAATATTTTGTCGGACTTTTTGTTTTTTGTACTTGAAAAATTTTATAAATAATGCTGATTTTTAAACATTTTGTCAGACTTTTTTGGACTTGAAAAATTTTAGAATTCACTCCAACTTTTAGACATTTTGTCAGGCATAATTTTTGAACTTGGAAAATTTCAAGATGAAAAGATCCCTCTGACTTTTGAAATATTTGTCAGACAAATAATTTAAACTTTTTGAACATTGCAAATTCATAATAATGAGTTAATGACTTTTAGATATTTTGTCAGACTTTTTTGGAGCAGAAAAAATTTAGAATTCACTCCAACTTTTAGACATTTTGTCAGGCATAATTTTTGAACTTGGAAAATTTCAAGATGAAAAGATCCCTCTGACTTTTGGAAATTT
Organism: Pseudococcus longispinus; assembly: GCA_900064475.1. Lineage (NCBI taxonomy): Eukaryota > Metazoa > Arthropoda > Insecta > Hemiptera > Pseudococcidae > Pseudococcus > Pseudococcus longispinus. Next base: position 10,902 of record FIZU01021985.1, on the reverse strand, counting down.
TGTCAGACAAATTAAACTTTTTGAACATTGCAAATTCATAATAATGAGTTAATGACTTTTGAGACATTTTGTCAGACTTTTTTGGAGCAGAAAAAATTTTCAGATTTCCATTGCCCTATTGAACATACGAGTAGAATATTTCAAAGATAAAGTTGAATTTTAGGAATTTTGTCAGAGAAACTATTTGGACTTTTTGAACTTGGAAAATTATATTTTAAATATTTTGTCAGATTTTTTTACTTGAAAATTTTTTTAGAATTTTACTTATTTTTTGAAAATAAAAAATTCTAGAAATAATGCCGACTTTTAGACATTTTGTCAGACAAGTACAAACTTGTTTGAAATTCGAATTAGAAAAAAAAGGGGGTAGGTTGATGCATATGAAATGATTTGGAAATAAAACAAAGAGCCAAAGCATATCCTATGTTTTCGAATTATGTGGGTAGTATGAAAATTGGGGGGGGGGGGGGGTATTTTTGATAAAATATTGTCAGAAACAGACTCGAGAGGTGAAAAACATACATTTTGATACCTCACTCGATAATGTCAAAATCAAAAAAACTTTATTTTTTTGGTCCACCCCCTCCCTTTTCATATTTTCAGGGCAATTTGGAGTTTCAGTACGAATTTACTCTATCAAAAAATCATAAATGGATTCCAAGGGTCAAAAACCGTTATTGCCTCCATAATGATACCTATCCAATTTTTAATTTTCCAAAATTTTGGGTCCAGTCCCACCCCCACCTCCCTTGTGTTACTTTTTAGTTTTTTTTTTGGAGAAAAAACGTCAGAAAAGGACTCTAGACGTAAAAAAGCATACATTTTAATATCTTACTCTAAAAAATTGAATTTTGGATCCATCCCTCTAACCACAGAGATACATGTTTTCGGTGAAGGGTCAAAATACCCCCAGAAACAGATTCAGAGATCTCGTTCGCGAAGTTGAATATTGAAGAAACAAAAACAGTGTAGAGTAAAAACATTCATTTTTTCATTTTTGGAAAAGTAAAAGCTTTGAGTTTTTTAATAAAATGTTTGATCGCATGAAATAATCGAACAAATGTGCCCAAAAAGACGTTAGAAATATACGAATTTCCCAAAAATTTACTAAAATATCTATTATTTGAATTTCTACCTGCCACATACAAATATTTCCAAACGAATAAAAAACCACAGAAAAAAAATACTCTCTCAAGGTAGAAAATTTATCATCAAAATGTGAAAATATATTCATTTTATAATCATACATTACAATAAAATTTACCATTACAATTCGAAATCCAACACGACAACAAATCGATAAATTAGATAAGAATTAGAGAGTTGAAAATCGTAAAAGGTAACCGATTAATCTAAGTAAAAAAAGAAAAATAAAATCGCAGTCGTAAAATAACAAAAAAATGATTATTTAAAAAATAGTTTAAAAACAAATCCGCGATCAAGAATCGATTCTCTTTAAATAGTCATCCACTTTGGTCGCACGCCGGCCAAACGTCAACTATAAAAAATGAGATCAATGATCCACTGTTAAGTCGTGGTACTTTTTATGGGCCACTTGTAAATCTCGCTCATTCGATCCGAACAATTCAATTTTTTAAGTATTACAGAGGGAAACACAATATGAAAATCTTACACGATATCTTATAATTTATACAAAATTTTATGTACACATTTGAACAAAAAGAAGAAAAAAAAAATATTAAACAAAAATGAATAATGAAAATAAAAATCAATCATTAAAATAGTTTCTTTTTTTATACACATAATTGATAAGGAACTGTAATGCAAATGTTTTAAAAATATCTAAACGATAATCACAATTACGACTATTCACATTTCACAAAAAAAAAAAAAAAGATAATTTCCAATCTGTGAAAGTTTCTCTTCGAGGAACATCTCGCGAGTGATTTTAGCAAATAAAATCTCATTCTATCGTTACCAACATCGACCTTCTAAATACAACCAAATCGTGTGCTTCGGCTAAACGCCAACCAACGTAAAATTTCGTTTCAATCGGTTGGTATCATTTTTGTGAGCTTTACATCAGCGACCATAAGTACACAAATAGCGTATAATGTAAATATGAAGATGCGATGAAGAATACGTGCAGTATGAAGAATCTTAAACAATCTTGATGAACTAGCTGAGGTCCCAGTGGCTTTTCCGACGTGCAGTACATTTGATAAGGGAATTCGCCAGTTTGGTAGAATGTCTCTAGCATTCTTTCTTTCTCGACCCATCGATCGAATAGCCATTTTGTCATTGTTTCGTGATCACGAGGTACCTGCGAAACATCAAAAGCACACAATTAACCAGTTATTCTCTCATATCGACGTATGGACTTTAAAACATTTTCATACGTGAAAAAATCGTATCAAATTATCTCTAAAATAAATCTCTCCCCATTCACTCGTAGACAACTTTCAAAGAGGTATTTTTCCATATAAAAATTCCACTTCAATCGACGCCTTATCGTAGTTCACAAGAATACGTAGACGTTCGACGAACTTATATGTAATTGTCTTATGATACGCACGCAGCTCACCTCGTGTTCGTGTCGAGAACACGATTCGTCCATTTTAACGTATTTTCCAACGTACGTCGTACCTCGTACCTAACGTACCGAGCGCACATCGTGTACGATTCTGGCAAACAATACTACGCGAATGCTAATAATTCTCGGAATAGCGAAATTCGTGAATCATTTGCCAACGTAAGCATATATAATAAATATATATAAAAAGACTAATCTCAACGCCTCCCCTTCGCCGCCTTCTTTTTGCACATTTCGTTCATAAACTAGCTCGTGATAAATGAAACGTCGTATGTAAATAATTGAGATGTATCTTTTCTTTCTTCCAACGTATTTCAATGAACCGATAAAAGATATATTTTGAGAATAAATTGGCCATTTTGCTGTCTCGGGTCGATGCATCGATCGTCGTATGCGATACGCATAGATAAAAAGAAAATTTTAATAACTTGAAGAAAAATGTTGTTCAAGTAGCTCAAGGGCAGACATTATTATGGCATTTAATTCTTAGTTTTATTTTCATGGAATGTTGTACATTAACGTATACTTTTTCTCCTTTTTTGGTTATTTCATCGTCCGAAAAAATCGCTATGGATTAGCTAATTTGAGAAAAAAAATGGATTAGATAGGATTTTTTGATAGATATAATAAAAATTCAAAGTTTTGTTTTGGATTAAAACTAATACGAGTTGAAAAAGTTGGAAATGAATGGCCTCGATATCATCTAAATTCGAGTATTTTTTATGACTGAATATTGCATAACGAAAACTTTCAAAGTCTAGGAACTGATTATTCTCTTATAAAACCCGCAGACTCAAAAAAAAAGTAAGGACCAGAAAAGCAAAGAAACTTGATTAAATGACAATAATAATATTACAAAAATAATTTTAAAAAAGAAGCATTAATTTTGAATTATTCGTTTGAAGAGATTTCATTGTTTGAAACTCGAAAATATGTACTTCAACATCCCCCCCACCTCAATTAAATTTACATTTTGATGCATTTAACCCCGAAAAAATGTCAGAGTCGGAACTAAAACAACAAAATTTCTAAAAAATTATGAACAAATTTCACCAAAGAGAATATTATTAACGTAATTTTTCTGCTCAAATTTTTCCAAATGAACATAGCTGGATTTATAGGGGTGATTTGGCCCGTTGGTTCTCATGTTCTAAAACACCCATGACAAAATTTTTACCTCGATATCTCACCCCTAACTACTTCAGAGAGGGTTAAACGTGGATTTTGGTTAAAATTTACAATTTTGGTAATTTTCAACCAAATTTTTTTAAAGTTGCACAGATAGTAGACAATATGGAGGGTAATTTATGGAATTTTTTGAAAAGAATTTTGAGCACTTTTCCAAGGTTGAATGGACATTAAAAGCTTTCTAAAGACCATTTTGGTAACCCCTTTCAGAGATGCAACTTTGAAAAAAATATATATTGTGTACTTGGTCTAGCTGTACAACCTCATATTTTTGTGAAACTTGATATCGTGGCGAGTCATCTTCAAAATTGCAAAAAACCGATTTTTTCGTCCATTTTTCTCCCTTAAATGGGTCATTTCTGGTTGAAAAATTGTTTTCTTGCAATACATCATTAATCGCACCAAAATACACCATCAACTTGAATTTAGACCAAATTCGTTCATTTTTCCCTTTTTTTTCAATTTTCTTTTACGTAAAATGCCCAAATGACACCATTTTGGGAACCCATCAACCTCCTCAGAGATGACCTAGGGTCCTAAACATTATTTCTGGGCTTATTTCAAGTCGATATCTATCATTTATAACAATTTCAATTAAAATTTCTCAAAACTCCAGATGCACATTGGACGAACCACGACACAATTTTCCTTTTTAAAGGGTTCTCAAATTTTTTTCATTATACGAGGGTTTCTTGTAATTTGATGTTATTTCACAACAATTTGAGAACCCCTAAAAAAGGAAAGTGGTGTCAGAGTTCGTCTAATGTGCATCTCGAGTGAAAATCGAACAATTCGCACGTAATTGGGGTTTTCATTCAATTTCGAGATATCTTCAAAAATAACAATTTTGGCCATGTACAAAAATCATCTGAACATTAGGGTAGTTCTTATTTATACTTGATGGATTTTTTTTTGCTGATTTGTTTCGCTCTCGCCCCCTGAAGTTGTAACTTTTTATGTAAAAATAAATCTTGGAAAGTTTCAGCCCCCCACGTGCAAAATAAGTGGTGCCAAATCACTCCCAAATTTTCAAAAAAAAATTAAAATGTGATGAAAATTATTTTTATTCCTGATTATTTTTGGCTTTATTCTCTCCTATCATTCTCCCTTTTATTATAAACTAGGCGTCTGGGCAGCGAAAAGAATAAAAATATTTTAGCAAAAATTATTATAAAATTTGATGGAAAAAAGAAACCAAACCTTTTTGGAAAAATGTCATCAAAAAAAATATTGGCGTTGCATATTCAAATTTTTATTAATAAGTTTCATGAAGTCTGACAATACGCGTGTAGGTATGTGATTTAATCTAAACCGTTGTTTTTTGTCAGAATTGTCATTTTTTGTTTGGTCAAAATTGTCATTCAAAAGTAAAAGTGGTCATTTCAATGTAAAAACTGTTACTTTTGGCCAAATCGGTCAAAATTTACAGTTTTCAGTCAAAATTGTGGTTTCAAAGTAGAAATTGTCATTTTTGGTCATAATCTCCGTTTTTCATCAATTGTCTTTTTTTTATCCAAATTGTGAATATTTGGTCAAAATTGTCATTTCAAGATAAAAATCGTTATTTTTGGTCCAATTCGTCATTTTTGGTCAACATTGTTTTTTCAAGGTGAAAATTGTCATTTTTTGTTAAACTCATCATTTTGGTCGAAATCACCATTTTTTGTCAATATTGCCTTTTTTTGGTCCAAGCTGTCATTTTTTGTCAAAATTGTAATTTTTTGGGTTGAAATTGTCATTTCAAAGTAAAAATTACAATTTTTGGTCAAAATCGTTGTTTTTCGTCAATTGTAATTTTTTTGTCCAACTTGTGAATACTTTAGTCAAAATTGTCATTTCAGAGTAAAAACCATCTTTTTGGTCATTTTAGGCTTTTTTAAAAATTTCATGAAAGAAAATATTACGGTTGCATATTCAAAATTTTTATAAGTTTCAAAAAGTCTGCCAAAATGTCTAAAACTTGAAAATATCAGCGTTACGGACAGACAGACAGGCAGACAGACGGACGGATACCTCGTGGATTGGATGGACGACTCAAATTTGTTGCCCCCCCCCCAATGAGAAAATAGGCAGCTTCTTGAGGGAGCTGAAATTTGAATCCTCCCAAATTCTCACTTTTATCACCCTGGAGAAATCTTGAACAACTTTAACAACGTTTCAGGCAATTTTCACAACTTTTCACAATTTTTGCAACATTTCCAATGCTTTCAATGAAATTTTGAACAACTTTAACAACATTTCAGGCAATTTTCACGACTTTTGAACAACTTTTACACCATTTCGGACAATTTTTACGATTTTTTAACAACTTTTGCAACATTTTCAATCATTTTTATGAGGAGGATTAAAAATTTCAGTGTTTATTTTTGATCAGAAAGAATACTGAGAGAGTTTAGAATGAAAAAGTCAACAATTTTAAAATGTCATCCGCGTTTCATTTCTTTAATATTTGTTAAAAATAGGGTGGGGGCTTCAGGCACCGTTTAAAATTCAGTTGGGGAAAAAATAAAAAATAGTGAATTATTTTCTCATAAGAAGGAACAATTTGGGAGGAGGGGAGCAAAAAATTCAAAAGTTGAAAATGAGGGTCATCGTAGTGAACACCCCTAAAACAATCAGAATTTTTTTTACTCTTCTACAGCAATAATACGACGACCACCCAAAAATCTTTTTTTTTTAATTTTTGAAAATTTCAAATTTTGAACTCCATCTGCAAAATGGAGGTTGAGGTTAAAAACCCAAAATGTTTCCCATGGTCTTTTGACCTCACAACTTTTTTTCGATCCCCTCTCCAACTTTCCAAAAAAAGCAAATACGACCCACCCTAATATCTACCCTTCTTAACTCCCTGCTGAAAATCATTTTTACAGTATGCCAAATACTCGTACTCGTAAAATCGATTTGGATTTTTTTTTAGATACTTCGAATAAAAATATAAACACCCTTCCCCCCTTCCCTCTCCTCCCTTCCCAGAAATTCTCTTAAATTCTTAAATATGACTTTTCAACGTTTTTAAATTTTCTAATTCTTAAGAATTTATTCATACATGTTCAAGAGGTCAAAAAAAGAATTTTTACTGATTTTAGCCAGTTTCCCCTTTCTTCTTCTTCTATGGATACCCTACAGCCATAAATAGAACAGGAGTGATCATCTGATCAAATCACGAAAGTTTTAATTCGAATCACGAATCATGCCAAAAAAACGAACATGGTTCGTATCATGAATCAGTAGAATCGAATTGAAATAAAATGATTCGAATTGCATGGCTTTTGATTTTTGAATCATTTTTTGAACCATTTCAATAGAAATTTGAAAAACAAAACTTTGAAGAATTTCGTATTTTAGCATATGAAATTATGATGTCTGAAATTTTAAGTGCAATTTTCAAAGATTTAAAAAAAGGCTCTGTTGTGGTGGTGGGGGGGGGGGTCAATCAGCCTTTGGTCGAAATTCAAAATTTTTTTCAGAGCTTCCGATTTGTTATGGTAAAAGATAATTTTAGAGCTTATGCGGATCTGGGGGCTGGAACCCCCCCCCCCCCCCCCAATAGGAATTTTAAGCTAAAAAATTCTATCTCCGCGAGTTTTTAACCAATTTTCACCAAACTTGGTACCTAGGTACAGGTATTCAAAGGTAATGTATCAACAAATTTTCAATTTTTTTCGACCCCTACAATGACCTTGAAACCGACTTTGAAAACTTCAAGTCGCCGTGGGAGGCACAGTTTTGGTGCGGGCACTCTGGAATTTTTTTTCTAGTTTTCCAGGCCATTTTACACTACCCAGAATTTTTTTTTGATTTTTGCAAGGGAAGGGTCATACCTAAATCTTCAAAAATCCGATTTTTTAAAACGTTTTTCTTCCTTAACAAGGTCATTTCTGGTCGAAAAAATATTTTCTTGTAATATATCATCAATGACGCCAAAATACACCATCAACCTGCATTTAGATCAAATTCGTTCATTTTCCCCCTATTTTTCAATTTTCTTTTAAAATACCCGAATAACGCCATTTCACGAACGATGATCAAGCTTGGGGCCTAAAAATCATATCTGGACTTGTTTCAAGTCGATATCCATCAAACATTGCAATTACAGCAAAATCGAGAAACTTTAATTTTTTTCAACTTATTTCATGTAAAATTTTTCAAAATCAAAAATACTCAATTCGTGAAAAAGAGCAAAAAATTTTTTCTTTCAACACAGTTTTCCTTAAACCAGCGAAAATTGATATAATGATGATAAAATTTTCGTCGAGATAATTTCTCGATTCACAGAAACAGTTTAATTCGTCTTATCATTTGAAATTTCAAGTTTTCGAAAGAAATGAATAACTTTTCCCAATTAGCCAACACCAATCAAAATACGGAAATACGTCATTTATAATTTCCACGAAAGACTAAAAAAAAAGTAAATAACACGAACGTGTATTTCGTCTGAATCATTAAATCTATCTGACCCCAGCCAGCAAAATACCAATCCACTTTACCAAATTATCATTCAAAAAAACAAACCCTTCGCCAAAAAACCCAAAACCTCTCAAAACAAACCAACCACCACACTCCTCCATACCAAATTACCACATAAAAATAATCATTAAAACATATGGGTTGAAACCAACAACCACTTCCAGCTCACCTGCGAAGCGGGATATAATCTATAGCACAAATACGTCTTGCAAGCTCTCCTATAACCCATGATGATGGTAGGTAAATCCAAAGGAACGCCACCAGGATACGCGACAGTCACATCCAACACCCAGCTCAACTTATCCGCGCTTTTATCTTCTGTAAGTAACGAAACCAGGGCTAAAATTACTCAATTACTCTCTGCTCCTTTCATCTGTCTATATCATATTACAATTAACATACCCGAATCTTCGTAAGTATTGGTTTCTTCTTTGCCGGAACCGTATTTTGTAATTGGGAGGGGGGTTAGTTCATCGATAATCGCGTGGAATGCTCCCAGCCTAGGCAACGTTACGTAATTCAACACTGGTAAATTATTTTTCATCGCGTACCTGCCAAAAAAAATACATTAGAATGAAATATCTAAAGAAAATTGTCTTAAAATCAGATAAAATTCGAAATAACCCCTTTGAGAGGTAGAATTCGATCGATTAGGCCTTTTTTTGAGGGTCAAAATCGTGTAAAAATTTCTAAACCATTTTACACCGATAAAACCCTTTCAACTGGTAATCTTTCGCCTCTTATTTTTCACCTTTTAATAATTCAAAAGGTACACAAATGTCTTGGGATTGTTCTTCGTTCGTTGTTTAATTTTTATTTTAATTACGTATGTATTTTCCAGAACAATTCTTAACCTCTGAGGGACCTTGAAAATTATATCCCCCTAAGGCTTCGTACTTCAGTTTTCCTTTTTATTCGTCGTTCTACGAGAGCTTATTTTTTGCTAGCCGACGAATACGAAAAAAAAAGGCTATTCAAAAGACCACCTTGTACCTTTTTTTTTCTTGTACTTTTTTTCGCATCTAATTTACATTAATTCTTTCGTTCTTCGCGGCTTGTTTAATCGATAATGCGACCCAATTGTCCGGATGTGTTTTTTTTTCACTTTTTTCGAGAATCAATTTTCTCATTTCGAATTTCGGTTAATAGCTTCGCAGAAATTAATTTTTTTAGGCTCGAAAATCTCGACTAAAAATACCGAATCAGGTTTCGTTGCGAAAATAGGTTGGAAACCTTATTTCTGAAAGTTTACGAGAATAAATATGTTCATTGTTGTGTTTACAAAGACGACGAAAATTTACCAAACAACAATGGTTTCATTTACTAGTATTTTTACCCAATCGTAAAATTCGAACAAATCATCGACACGACCTCGCAATCGAGTTAAATGATCCGATTCATTGTAAATAAAATCATTGGACTGGATCGATTCGCGAAATACGTACTTTTGGCTTGTTTCTCGTCTTTTTCGTAAAAATCCACCTTCTGGGAATAAAACCATGAGTTTCCTTTTCCTCGGTATGTAGCTTTCTCTGAGATGTGTCCTTAGCTCTTTGACTCCTTTGTCGCGTTGTTTCTTGCCCTGCGTTCATAAAATAAAATAAAAATTAACTTTTTGTGTAAATTTAGACAAATATTATGGATTATTGATTGCCTTACCGATAGAATGAAGAAATCTTGATGAATAATCGATACGATTCCGAAATTGGTTAATTTGAAAATCCAATCCATAATCCACATGATATTTGGCAAAATATTAGGACGAGCGTTGAAATTAGCCATTAACATAGGTACGTCGCTGGTGGACTGATGATTCACCACGACCAACGTTCGATCGTCTAAGCATACTCTGATATCATCGCCGACTTCCACAACTGCATTGCAAAAAAAAAAAAAAAAAAATGTATACGTAGGAAAATTACAATGTGTATGTTTTTATTATTTCAAAGTGCGACATTTTTATCGATACGTGACGTTGGTTTTTTTACATAGTATCCGCACTTGTTTCCGAATACACGAGCTTATAATTACATGTACGTATATCGCCTTTATTAATCAACTCTCGAGCTCGTTTAAATTAATCGTGACTAGGACGTCACGTCAATCGTTTCAATCATAAGAGTGTCGAACGTACGAGTACGATGGCGTTGTTATGAATTCATTTTTTTGAGGGTTTTTCCTCGTTGCATTTCCTTTTACGTCGAATGTTTTTTTTTTTGGATATTGAATTCTAAAGATATTTAAATTTTTTCATATTGAATAATTTCAGCAATATGAATAAATGATTTGGAATCGAATAACTTTCAAAGCAGGGTATTTGTTTAGGATCTATTTAGAGACGTTCCAGTAACTGATTCTGAAATTTCGGCAATAAAAATGGAAATTTCTCGTATTTGATTGATTCGTTTGTGAATGAATTAGAAATTGATCATAAAACTAATCAACTTTGTCAAAACCAACCCAGACGATACAAGCGATGAAGATAAGAAGGCAACATCGCATTTTCGAGGTGTTGACGGCCGACTTTCAAATATGTTTTTTCACCATAACTGAGGAAATATATGTCAAATCGAAATTCTGACGACATAGAAATGAAAGAAAATTTTCCGCTCTACAATTTTGCTTCTTATTAATATTTATCAAAAACGCTTAGTTTGCTCGGAAAATAGGAAAATGTGAAAATTCGCATATCC
>FIZU01021973.1:10452-28148 GCA_900064475.1 Pseudococcus longispinus | reverse complement strand
CACGTAGAATCACGTGGTGGTGTCAGATTTTCGATAACTCTACTCATTTTGACACTACACGCCGTGTTATCTTACTTTTTGAACGCCCCTCGTATTTCACGTATTTTTAACTGATTGTCATCTATCTATCAAATTATAATTGGCTAAAGTTTAATTTTTTCCACCCTTGAAACGTAGCTACCCATACTACAAGTAGATAGCTGTGGCATATCTAGTTAACCCATAAACAATCCTTACATCATTTCACAACAAAAAATAAAAGTATTCCACGAAATCATCAAAACATCAAAGATAGGGAAAAAAATAAGTTCATTCACTTTTTCAAATAACGTTGCTCTTCACCTTAACGTTGGTTATGATATCGTATACCTAAAAGATTCACATAAATCATCAACAACGAGTTATTCGATACTAATTCAGGTTGAATTTAATCCAGAAAAAAATTCCCAATCAAGTCCCAATCTATCGTACGTGCCTCGATATAATGATAAAAGCACGTTTACCTAATATTACGACGATATTTGGTTGTATAATAAGACATCGAGGTAAAATTATCACGTGGGCCTTTTAATAGATCAATATTGTCAAATACACATCTAATGTGTCCCATTGCTCTACATAAAAACAATACTTTTAATCTCATTAGGACGTCGAGTTGAAAGAATATATCTTAAGTCGTAAATATAATCTGTTCAGGACTACCTCACTGCTTGTAATGTTACATATTGTGAAGACGATTCTGAAATATGAACCAGTCGACTAATACTTCACTATCGGTTCATGTAGAACTGGAATAGTAGCATTCGGAATTTCAATGCGAACGTATTCGTATCATTTTACCGTGAAACAGAGAAATTATTTCGCAAATTTGTTTATAATGCAAAATAATAACGTGGTTCCTTATTACAGTTACGGTGAAATGCTTATTTGAATTATTCTGTGATAAATGTACCTATCTGCTTTTAACGAAATAGGTATCTAATTGTTGTATTATCGACGTCATTTTGCAGTTTAGAGGTGAGTAAGTTTTTTTCACTTCTTTATTAATTTCAACACGTTCGAATAAAAAATTCGCATGGTTTAAATTCTATCTAGATACGAAGATGTGAAATAAATTTGATGATTATTCGCGAAATGTGATCAAAAATTTAAATTACAAGTGGTTTGTGTGGTCGATTTTTTTTTTTCGAGGGTGATGGTAAATCAACTGATCAGAAAGTATCTAAGCACCTATTTATTCCATATTGATATAATCAATTATATAATAATTATTTTCGAGTCAATTGTAGTTCAAAAATCATTCCTAGAAAGAACCTACGAATTTTCTTCTTGATAAAGTCAAATTTCAAAGTCAATTTTTCAATAAATTTTACCTTTTTTGAATACGTGACTGTTTATCATTTATATTTTAATTTCTACACAAAATTTATACTCGATGGGTTTACCAAGAAATGCCGAAATTTTACACGTGTGTTATCGTACTAAGTATATAAAATTAATTCATTTTTTAAGGTGATTACCTTCTTCGAAACTGGTTTCGAGTAAATTAAATTGAAAGCCTCTCAGACGATGGTTTAAATATAGAACTAGCTGTATCTACTCGTAATTTAGAATGCCTTATTTTTGTGGCCAAACTTCTTATGCGCGTGAACTATTCCGAACGGTTTTATATTGATCAAAATAATTCGGCTTGTTTTAAGCTTCTTAATTGTATTTAATATCAAAAGGTAAAAACTAACTAAAACTAGAAAATATGTAAAATTATCACTTTCGCAAGGAGAATCGTATTCTCGTATGGCTTCTAATACCTATCGATAGATTTTCTTTTCTCCAAGTACTGAGTAAAAAAAAAACTGCCTACGTAACAGAAATATTTAATACCGATGTAATTGGAGAGTCATCAGCCGAGTTATTTTTATTAGAAGGTTGTAAGTATAATTGATTCAAAATCATGTCAAAAGATTAAATAAGTAGATAAGATGGGCTTATTGAATCATTGAAAATTGAAATACCTACATACCTGTTGCATTTTCATGCAACGATGAGGGTCAAAAAAAATACCAAAAATGAAAGTTTGCTTTGCAATATCATTGATAGGAAAACTTTTGTACCTACTTAATACTTATATAATTTTGGAAGAAGAAAATGATTATTTTATCAATAGCTTAGTAAAATTAGACCATAAAAATGGAGAAAACCCCAGCAAAGATTGATATTAAAATGTTCCTTTCGGTGTCCTGATTCGCCACCAAAAAGTTCCCGAACCTCACCCCTCAGCAACTCCCCCAAATGTGGACCCAAAATGACCCCCTTGTTGTTTTTCGCTTATAACTCTTCAAATATGCGTTCAAACCAAAAAATTATAATAACTAAATTAAAGTACATAAAATTTGCAACAAAAAATGTCATATTCATTTTTTCCGAAAAGTAAATGGGTGGCCAAAAACACACGTCAAAATATACAAGGCGAAAAAAAATGAAAACTGCCTCCCCTTTTCGCGAATAGGATATGATTTCAGAAGAGACCGAATTTTTAAGAATGATGACACACCATAGACCCCAAAAAAATTCCCACCCCTCCGCTCCTTCGGTTTGTTTCATATGTGGACGTCTGTGACCCGCCCTTTTTTGGTAATAACTTTTCAGCAGTGCTCCTAATCAAAAAAAATGTCAAGTAAATGTTGAAGTATGTAAAATTTCCTACATAACCGCTTCATTTATTTTTTGATACAGTTCAACAGCAACATTATATCTTATTTGTGAAAATGAGAGAAAATCGCGATTTTATTCATCCTGTATATTTTGACGCGCGCGTTTGCGCCACCCGTTCACCATCTCGAAAAAAATTTATATAAGCTTTTTTGTTGAAAATTTTATGTCCTTCAATTTTAGTTATGATCATTTTTTTGTTTAAACGCATATTTGAAGAGTTATAAGCGAAAAACAACGAGGGAGTTACTCTGGGTCCACATTTGGAGTTAACGAAATAACGTAGGTAGATGAAGATATTCTCGAAAAAAACAAACTAGAAAAATACTTGCAGCCAGAATTAGATCTGTACAACATTCCAGTTATGTTATAGGTACAAACATTGTATACAACTAATAAAATTCATTAAAACACGTTCCCAAAGATGTTTAAAATTAACCGGGCGAGAAAGCTACATAATATTTAGGCCTAATATACTTAACTAAATGTGAAGTCCTGGATACTACGTACTTATTGTAATTGCAACACGATTGCGAACCACGTGAAATAAATGCATTCCTTGGTCTTGTTTTGAGCATAGGAAATAAGTATTGGAATATAATTAATCAACAATCAATGCGTTTGTGACAAACGTGTTTTTACATAAATTAAAGATGATAAAACTTGCTTAAAACTTGGAAGATCGAATTGAGTACCTACAATTACAAGCGTAGGAGACGAAACGAAGTAGACAATTTTACAAGCAAAACCGATTAATAGGTAGTATTTTTTTCGCCATGAAGACGCTCTGAAATATTACGTAATTTTATAGCTAAGTTAAAGCGTACATATTGAGTAAGCACGGAATTTTTATTCTGTTAATGTCTAATCGAATATGTTTTTCTTATGGCGATTAAATTATTTAATCTGAAGGTATGGTGGAGCAATTAGTGGAAAAAAAACATTGATGGTTAGAATATTTTTTTTCAAGATGTCACTTACCAGGGACGTTTTTCAATTACTTAGTTTTTGATGAAATAATAGATACGGTTTCTAAAATTGAAGGACCCTAGACCTCCTGAGCACTAAAATATTGGGGGGGGATTATGAAATTTTAGCTTCTGAAGGCATTTTTCCTAAAAAAAATTTACCCTTGCTTCACTCGTGCTCAATCAACTTTTTTTTTGACAAAATATATTTTTTTTTAATTTTACGTGAAATACCATTTTTTCCTTCGGTCTCTCCTTTAAATCATTGTCTAGCTAGGCCATTGATTGCCATATTGATTTTTTCTATTTTTTCAGTCTTCGGAAATAATTTTGATAGGTACTTAGCTACCTACCTAATTAAATTTTGTTGGTTTCGAGTGTTTTTTAACACTTTGATCCCTTCCCCCATCTATGCCAAAAAACTATAAAAAACTCAACCCCCTATAAATTATACCTAGCTTTTCTTATGGGTGAAAGACCCTCAAAAATGCAAAATAGCCTACTAATTTTTCCACTATTTTTCTCACTTGTACTGTATTTTTTTTTTTGTCTAAACATGTTTTCCTCGCAATATACCTACCATCAAAACCACAAAGATACACCATCAACCTGAATTTGAACCTAATTCATCAACTATTTCTTTTTTAAATTGAATGACACAATTTCGGTGACCCACTCCCCCCCCCCCCTCCCAGATAACCCAGCAACCACGAAAAAAAATTCAACCAGCTTTAGAACTTTGAAAAAAATCAAACATGGCCCATTTAAGCTCTCCACATAGGATTCATTACAAATGGTAGGTTTTATTGTTAAATTAGTCTAAAGGAAGCTGGAATCTGATTTTTTTACAATCCGAGTTCATCTCACAGTCTTCTGGAGGAATACGAAAATATTGGAGAAAATCAAAATCTTGCTGGAAGTTCTCAAATGGCAGGAAATGATGAAATTTGATTTTGTGGGATCGATATTACATAGATAAGCAGTAGGGTGGTCCTAATTTTCAAATTTTGAATTTTTCCCCCACCAGATTTTGTTCATCTCAGGTCCTCCCAGGCTCCCAGTATTCCCCCTTATCAAAAATGACTGAAAACTTTTTTAATCGCCTTCTCCTTGGGATAAAAGTGAAAATTTGAGGGGATTAAAATTTTTGCTCACTCAAGATGCCGCCTATTTTCTCATTGGAGGGTGTAACGGAAATTTGAAAGTCGTTCTTAATAAAAGGGGCATTGGGGGATATTAGGAGGGCCGGGGATTATGCTAAAAAATTGGAAATAAACAAATTTAGTTTGTCAGTTTTTTATTATTTTTTTATTTTGAAAATTGGGGAGCTAGAAGGCATTACTAAAAAATCGGTTGAGGAAAAAAATAAAAAATAGGGGATTATTTTCACTATAGAAAGGAACAAGTTTTTGGAGTTGGAGCAAAACAAATCAGGAAAAAAACTTCACCAAGTATAAATAAGGACCACTCTAATAAGCAAGCAATCAATTTCTATCAATTTTTATTGGGGAAAGTTTTAAACATTTTAAAAGTATTGCATTTTTACTGAAAATATTTTAATTTATTCGTGTACAAAAAAATTAGGATTTTTGAAATTTCTAGAATATGTCAAAAATCGAAAAATTACGAATAACTTAAACCCCATTTCAACAAAATAACACTTCTTTGTACAATATATTCCAAAGAAGTAGGATGAGGGAGAGGAGTGAAATCCACGGCACAACACAAACCATTGATCAGAACACAGTCTTTCTGAATTTTGCATAATTTTTTTCTCATTTATCAACTCTATGAAATGACATAATGTCAAAAAAGGTCAAAATCTTCAAATTGAATAATTTTTCATCTTATTTAATACTCGAGGAATTTATGTAGAATCAGGAATACATTGCGTAAAGCGCAATTGAAAGTGAATAAGTACCTATCTAATAAATTAGCTGCTGATTTTATCATCGTCATACACCAGTTGAGAAAAATCGAATAAAATTTCCACACCATATGCTGTAATCATGTTTAAAAATTACCAATTTTGTATCTAATAATTTTCAAACAACGTTTTCTGGTTTTCTGTTATAGGGTAGTTTTCAATGAATAAGGATTATCTGAGGCAGCCTATATACGTCGACATGATTAATTTATAGTGTTCAATCGATTCTCCTCACAAAAGTACTTACAGATTTTCAAAATACTCGACATGGACACCATGGAGGGATTGAATCAGCATAAAGTCAATAAATTTCGTTCCTTGATTACGCAGGTAAACTTTAATATCATTTAGTGAATCTTATCTAGCACCCATTTGTATAGCCATTTACCTAATATATCGTATAATGTATACATAATGTAATTATGTGATCAATTAAAAAGTACGTAAAACGCCAATTTTTTTCTACGTTTATTGAAAGGAAAAAAGATAGAAATATGTTAATGTGACTGTACAGTTTAGGAATTTCAAGCTGAACCATGTTCAGGTTATTAGTACCATAATTTAATTACCTAAGCCTCCTACCATACCGAGTTTTGAAGATGTTAATTATATGCTAGAATAAAAATGAGACGTTTTAAATTTGGACGTTCATCTATCAGTTCGATAGATAACTTCCATTTCCGGTTGATTAACTGATTTATTATCACACCGAAAACTTACGATTATTATGTAGTACATACATTGTATACTATCAATAGGTATTTCGAATTATGTAGGCATAAGTTTTTTTTAGATAATTATTTCATTGCATTTGTTCATATTTCAATATTTTACTCACCTGCAGTAGTTTTTGAGTGTTTGAAACAAATTTTTTCTAATCAATTCTGCCTATAATCAATTTGTTTTCGGTTTGAGTATTGGCTTTCATTGTTACAATTTTTTTTGCAGTTTTTTATATTAATAAAAATTCAAGAAATAAAGAACAAAAATGTAATATCGGAAATTTTCTCCTCGAATTTCAAATAAAAAAATCATGTTTGAATACTTCATTGTGCTCGGGTAAACGTTCTTATCAATACGAGCACAAAAAAAAAACAAACACGAACTTCAAAATAAATTTGGACGAATACATGAAATGAACTGATACCCTTGGCAACCCCTTGGGATCTTTTTACGTTTCGTTTTTTATTTAAAATGATTATTTACCAATATCTAGAAGACGATAAGTAATTAAACGTTAAATTTTGATTTGAAAAGAAATGCACTAGCAAATTGCGGCAAATTTCCAAGAACACGTTCAAAAGCATCAATTAATTAAATTTTCCACGAATTTAAAAACCTTTAAACTGTTTAATTTGGTAACGATTGCGAGAGATGTTGGTACCTAGAGCAGCAAGTTGCTAGATAAACTATTACCGTATCTAATTATAATTAAGTACATTGTAGTGGGTAGTAAATGAACAATTAATATGGGAAGAAATTGAAGTAATTAAATGATTCGGTTTGTTAGTAATTTAAATGACAAATTAACCAATTAGCCACTAAATGATATTTCTTTTTGACTTTGAAAAATGTTTAAACGAAATATCAACGATGTCCATCGGAAGTAATTAAAGTAGGAAAAAATCACGTCGTCGCAATTTTTTTCTGCATATCAAACTGCTTTTGATTTTTTTTCAACAGCGAAAGCGAAATTAATCTTTTCATTTCGCATTCATTAAGTTTAAAATACGTCAAGTGCTAGACTATTACTCGGTGGAGCGAATTAAACATGTAATCTTATACGAATTCGTAGAAAAACAAAATTACCTAAACCACAACCTATACCTACCTACTGCCCACGGTTATTAAACACATGCTTGAATTAGTTCAATTGATGTGCTCGTATGCAGACTCACAGAGATAGTTTGTAATTCGCCAGCAACGTACACAGACCATTCGAGTAAAATGTGGTTTTCGTACTGTTTCCAGTTTCATTGGTCGATTGATCATATTTCAAAAAAATACCAAGACGGATCCTTGCTCTTGAACTGAAAACATTATCATTAAATATGAAATATGAATGATTTTGTAATGAGTTAATCGTCTTATAGCGCCATTGCATAATTTGTAGGAATTCGAATATGGTAGCGTCTCTAACTCGAAGATTATCGTAGCTGGTAAGCGTACTAAAACAAGAATTTTAGTCACTTCGCCTCGCCCTGGATTACGGGCAAACTTGAACTTAGGATTAGTTTGCTTTTACCTTCAGAATGACGTCAAAACGTAGACGGATATAGGGAGATTCGTGTATAATCAACACTGTACGTAGACAAGTCACGATTATTTTGTTATCAATGGGTATCTACGAACGTTAAACGGCATCGACTCTGCAACCATAAAAACATTCTGGCAATAATGAATAACTATGCAATGCCGAAGTAACATTAACATCGATTCTTCGTTTCAATACGAGTGGAAAATAAAAATTCCCAACATGTAGTTACATACTTACCTACATTCGTTTATCGATGCAATTTATACATTATCAATGAATCTACACTGATGAATTATATGACTGAAAACGTGAATAATTTTCTAATTTCTCTAGGTTTTGGCTGCCTTATCATCAGCGGTGATAATGTTCAATTTAGCTGGAACCAATGCTTTGATGAGCGTAGTCAACAGTAAACTTAAAGTGACTGGAAATAGTACTGAAACTTTCTTAATTACGAATGACCAGGCTTCGTGGTACAGTAAGTATCATCTTCGTCATTCAATACCTGCATATCCTTCGTACTGAAATCCAAAATCAGATACCCTTTTATACTGGCAAAATGAAACGAAATTGTCAAACCTCGATACAAAACGAAATAGGTACTGGAACATATTCAAGATCTTCTGTCTTGCTTAATGCTCTTTACCTGTCTTCAAATCTCATCTATTTTCTTGAATGCACTTGCACAGAATGCGGTCCCAATATGAATTTGAATACGTTCTCGTTCCTGTGATTAGATAATTTTCGCCACCTGCGTGACGCGTCAAATCAACATAAATGAACATTATGCTTCTTAATTGGTTAATACGTATTTTCCAACTTCACAGGTAGTTTACACAGCTTAATGCACATCGCCGGCAGCTTATTGGCAGGCTACTTGCAAGAACGTTGCGGACGCAAGAAAACCATGCTATTAAGTTCAATACCACAAGCAATAGGGTGTTATTTGCTGTACTGTAGTTCGAACGCAATGCATTTATATCTATCATCGACATTAGTCGGTATCGGAGCAGCTTTGGGTGAAGTTCCGGTGGCAACTTACATCAGCGAAACTGCCAGTAGTAAATTCAGAGGTCGTTTGTTCTTCTTTACTAAATTCGGATACGGTCTGGGCGCCTTGTCTTTATTTCTCCTCGATAGTTACCTAAACTGGAGGACATTAGCATTGATCTCAACAGTGTGCCCGTTACTTGCTACGTGTTATTTATTATTGGTAACATTTTGAGACTATTAATTACTTGAAATTAATGCAATGCAGTATGGGTTTTATTGGATATTTACTGTTATAGATTCCCGAAACACCATTGTGGCTTTTATCAAAAGGTAGACATCAAGATGCATTGGAGTCACTGAGCTGGCTTCGTGGATGGGTGCCGTCGAATTTAGTCAGCGAAGAGTTCTCAAAATTACAACAGTATATTAAAGATAGCAAAAAACTGGGGAAAACTAAGAATAAATATCAACCGGTTTCGGTTTCCCAGAAAGCAGGTAAATATTCCTGAAAGGCATCCGGGGTTTCTTTCGAATCATCGAATGTTGTTTACTACAAAGTCATTAATGGTTTTTCGATAATAATCTTTTAAAATGAGTAAACTGAAAAAGAAAAAGAAATACATGCATAGGTTATCAGTATAATCACGTGCAACGTATAGCTTACAAATAAGTTGAGTATAGTAAAAATTGCATATTTTTCCGCCAACGTTCATACCACGTTGAATACATCGGTTCTCGTCCGATCACCGAAGTTAAGCAGCGTCGGGCCAGGTTAGTACTTGGATGGGTGACCGCCTGGGAAAACCTGGTAACGTTGGCATACCTTTGACACATTTTTTTCTCGAACGAATTTTTAAAAATTTTTCCGTAATAATTCCAGAGAATTATTTACGTAACAATTCGATGTAATTAATTTTTTTCCCTATTTTGATTTTCAGGCAACGAAGAATTCCCTAAGAAAAACAAAACGTGGCAAGGATTTAAAATTTTATTGACTCACGAATTTCTTCAACCTTACAAAATAGTCACCGCTACATTTTTCCTCAGTTATATATTAAGCTTGAAAATCGTCAAACCATATTTGATGGTGATATTGAATCGTTTCGAAAAAGATGTGAAATCTAGTAAAATTTTGGTAAATACCAAGTACTTACCTAATTAACTTCTATGTTTCTAGTTCTAATACTTACTCACACATTGAACTATATTTCTATTCGCAGGCGATATCGAGCTTCGGCCAAATACTAGGAGCAGTGACCATGTTATTAACTATAAATACGATCGGTAAACGAAAATTAATATTTTGGACATTTTCCGGCAGTTCGATTTGTTTAGCATTATTTGGATTATATGCGTTCCTACACAACACGTATGGATTCCAACATAGCTGGATTTTATACGTCATCTTTACACTTATTTATTATCTGACCGGTTACGCGATCGGTGGAATGCCATGGTACATTTGTGGCGAACTGTATCCACAAAAGTAAGCGATATTTTTCTAAACATAATCGACGATCTATAGATCTTTAACACACTGATTTTGTTCCCAGGATACGAGGAATGGCTGGTGGAATTTCTGCAACTACTGGCTATCTGATGATATTCGTCCTTATAAAAACGTACTTCCAAATGGAAGCACTGTTCAATTTACCATTTTTGTTCTTCTTTTACGCCATCATAGGTGGTTTTGGAACAATATATTTATACTTCGCGTTACCGGAGACGGAGAATAAAACTTTGGAAGAAATTGAAAAAGTTTTTCGAAAAAAGAAAAATTCATCTGTGATAGAAGACGAAGCATTTGTAAATAATAAAATTCAAAAATCATAATTTGGAATTTTAAACGACACCAAGTGATAACTTTCTAAACGAAGATTAGTTACCTAATCAACACGTTTATTATTTTGTATTTGTTATCGAAGATATTCAGGATCAATGAAATGATAAGAGAAAAAATCAGTTCGACTTGGTTACTAATTAAAGAAAATCTTCGGTAATCGAACACGAATTCGTAAACTGCGTTACCAAATTACCATTATGTATTTATTTCGAGTGAAATCAATTCGTAATTTTGGAAATGATTTCAATGGTCGTCCAAGGTTTGAACTCACTGCCTATCGAAATTCAAATTTGTTTTTGTATTTTTAAAATTACCACCATAAATGATGCAACTTTCAAAAACGTTGAATTTACATCAAGTGCCTAATTCATTTGTTATATCTACTCTTATTCGTGCATTTTATTTGTGGTGAAAAAATTATAAACGTGAAATGCTTAGTCAAAAGAGGAATTAAATTATTTATGAAAATGTTTCAAGTAAGAATATTAAGATGAAACTTGCGAGACTAGTACCTATGAGTTTTATCGTCAACGTTCCTTGTATTATATTAATTATCAAATAAACGTTATACGAATAGTTTCCTTCTATTTTTTTTTTTTTTTTTAGAAAAATTAATGTTTTCAACATGGAAAAAATCACATCGAAATGAGTCTTACGACCGAAATAAAGAGAATCAATTAAAATCGAAATATCGAACGATTTATTGTAAGAAAAAAAAACTAAAAAATCTTACAATTCAATAGAAAGAAATTAAATGACGTGGAAATATTGAAACTTTGAACATACAATTTCATAAAAATGTTGAGGAAATTCGGGCAATTGGACAAAATTATACAATTTGGTAAATCGAGCTTTATTTTTTTCCTTCGACCATAATGATGTGATATCCAAACTTCGTTTTGATTGGTGGATCAGTATAAACTGGATTTGCAACAGTGGATATTGGTAAACTAAATGCGGCGTCTTGAAAAGGTCCCACCATACTTCCTCGAATCATCCAACCCAAATCTCCCTAATGAAAAATAAATGTTGAAATTACCCAATATAAAAATTATTTCCTTGTAGGAACGTAGATGAAACTTACTCCTTGTCTTGCTTTATCTTCACTATATTGAGCAGCTATTTCAGGAAATTTTCCACCATTTTTGAGTTTTTCCAGAGCTTCTAAAACCTTCGATTGCTTTTCACATAAGATATGTCGGACCTAGAAGTTGAACATGGAAGAGATAGCACAAATGTAATGGAAATGTTTCAAAAGTTATTCCTATACAAGATTTTGATAAATTAAACTTACTTTGACAGCATTGCCTCCTTTTTTCTCTTTACTTCCAGAAGCTTTAGAATCGTCAGTACCTTTGGACTTACTAGAATCGCCTTTTGCAGCCGGTTTTGATTTTCCCATAATTATATCTTCAGACAATAGCTGATAACTTTAAATACTCGATAATTATAAATTTGCTACAAAATTCACACGATTTTGGCGATTCGCCTTATCACTGTTATCAGTGAACAGAAATATACATAAACATAGGTGACGCGCATGCGCGAGACTATAAACTAGGCTACGCAAGAAGAAGAGTTCGAGAGGCGAAAAGGGCGAACCGGTGAAGACAGTCAAGCCACTCAAGACTCGAATTCAAAAGATGATCATTCTGCTGTTCCAACTTTCAAACTATTTAGGTAAATCACCAAGTATTCTTAATATTTGACGATGAATTCAAATTGAAAAAGTCTTATTTCCAATATTTACTGGAAAATTTTAAAAATCCAAGCGTAAGATCAAATTTCAATTTGGGCTCAATGACTGTTCAAATTCAAAATTATTCAAGAATATATCGATAATAAATTTCAACCTAGTTTTTTTAATAAACGATAATCAGGTATTTCATCATTTAATACCTAAGATACAAATATGAAATAATGAAGACCATTCACTGTTTTGCAATAAATTAAATATATTCAATAGAATAAGTATCCAAGTACAAAAAGAACTCAACTTCAACACGATAATAAGTTATCAAACTCACTACGAGCACTGCTTGAAACTGAAATATCCACTTCATAAAAAAGATAAAACCAACTTTGGAAAGTGAAATAGGTTAATTATGGAATATTACAAAAATTAAAATACTTCTTAAATGTGTCATTTAAAAAATTTCAAATTGATTGAATATGATGTGATAAAACTAGCGAAACATTTGGCAATTGAAAAAATAATCTGATGTACTTATAAACGAGAAATTATTCGAAATAAAAATCCAGTCTTTTTAATAACGATAATGATCTGGTTTAAACGGACCTTCGGCAGGAACACCCAAATATTCAGCTTGATCGTGAGTCAGCTTGGTCAATTTAACTCCCAATTGTTCTAAATGCAAAGCTGCCACTTCTTCATCAAGCTGTAAAATAGAGGAAAATAAGAGGAAATCCAAAGAAAACTTATAATAATCGGAGTAAAAAAATATTACTTTTTTAGGAAGCATGTAAACATTAACTTTATATTCAGTTGGTTTAGTCCACAGCTCGATTTGAGCAAGAACTTGATTGGTGAACGATGTACTCATTACAAATGAAGGATGGCCCATTGCACATCCCAGATTTACTAATCTACCTTCCGCTAAGACAAGTATGTGATTACCACTGGCTAAAGTGTATCTATCGACCTGTTGAAATTGAAGTTCGAATTAAGCGACCGTATTGAAATCAATTACTAGTATTTCTCGATAAAACGATGATTTACTTGAGGTTTAATATTGACTTTCGATGCAGCATTTTTTTCCAACCAGTCGACCTGTACTTCGCAATCAAAATGACCAATATTACAAACGATAGAATCTTCTCTCATGTTAAGAAAATGACGTCCGCAGATGATGTCTTTGCAGCCAGTAGTCGTAACGAAAACTTGAGCTATTTTACTAGCTTCATCCATAGTGGTGACCTAAAAAAAATGGGAAAATTTGTAATTCAATGCAAACCTTCATTTATTTTCAAACAGTAATTTTTCTACCTCATATCCTTCCATCGCAGCTTGTAAAGCATTAATAGGATCAATTTCTGTAATAATAACTCTTCCTCCGTAGGATCTCAGAGACTGAGCGCAACCTTTTCCAACATCTCCGTAACCAGCAACGACGCAAACTTTACCAGCCAGCATGACACCTGTGGCACGCTTTATTCCGTCGACTAACGATTCTCGGCATCCGTATAAATTATCGAATTTACTCTGCAAGTTTATTTCAAATATTATCCTTTTCATTACGACGAATCTTATTGCAATGCAAATATTATACAAATGATAATAGTTCACCTTGGTCACAGAGTCGTTTACATTTATAGCTGGCACTTTGAGAGTATTTTCTTTAAACATTCTGTATAATTTATGAACTCCTGTGGTCGTTTCTTCGGAAATACCTCGTATACCGTCTAAATATTGAGGGTATTTTTTATGCACTATTTCAGTTAAATCACCGCCATCGTCCAAAATCATATTCAAAGGCTGAAAAAATTTTCAACAATTATTCAACGTGAAATAAAGAATTGGATGAAAATCTACGAATTCCACACCTTTCCATCAGAAAATACTAATGTTTGTTCGATACACCAATTATATTCATCTTCAGTTTCACCTTTCCAAGCGAATACTGGGATTCCTTTGGCAGCAATAGCAGCAGCAGCTTGGTCTTGAGTACTAAAAATATTACAACTTGACCACCTCACCTGAAAAATATACATTAATTAGAATGTGATTCAGTTGAATGGCCTCATAGTAACACGGAAAATCCACTTTATTATGTATGATGTAAAACGCATCATAATCTTATCAACACGTTAATTATAATTCAGATAAAATCATTCGATGTGGTTTCATATGAACGACCTATCGTCTATTACCTCTTATCTCACTACCAACAATACAATCTGTATTAAAAGTAATCATGAATTTTTCTGAAAATTTTTGAAATAATTTCAAGTTTTATAAATTTTATCTATTTTTTTTGTTATATTTAAAATTTATGAAATTAAAGCTTTGTAAAAAAAAAAAGAAAAATTGAACGAATGACGTCTAAAATTGTAGGTATACATAAATAAATTTTGTTGTTCAGCAATAGAACTGCATACTTTGAAAGAAAATTTTTCAGAATGAATTTTCCATCATTGTTCTTACTTCAGCTCCTAATTCGATGAGAGTTTCGATGAGCACAGCTGTTTGTAACGTCATATGTAAGCAGCCTGCAATACGAGCACCTTTCAAAACTTTCGTAGGGCCGTATTTTTTTCTGAGGGCCATCAAGCCCGGCATTTCATTCTCAGCCAAAGCGATTTCCTTTCTTCCCCATTCGGCCAAAGAAATATCAGCTAATGGAAAAAAACACATTTGTTGTAAAATATTATCTAAAGCTGAAAGAAGATACCTAAAAATTGGTGTTTTCTACAAATTATTACTTACCAACTTTATATGGTACTGCACTAGTCATGATGATTGAGATTTGAGATTATCACAGGAATAGATAATAAATTTAAATTATCGACGACTTAATTGAACACTCGTGAATGTCGAATAAGCAAGACTCGAGATCGACTAGAAGTATTTATAGGTAAAAAATACTGCTTTGTTTAGTAAAATGTGCTTCAACTTTCTACTTCAAAGTTACAACCGAAATACTGAAACACGCCGCATTATCAGGCGGCGAAAAATAAAAAAAAATCACATGTTTTCAAAATTCGCTAAATTCAGACAAAAACTGTACGAAATTTTGGAATTGGGAATGACTAATTTCATTTTAGTGTTTTTTTTATGCACTAGGTTCGTTATAATCGTTTATAGTGAAGTGTGTGTGTGTGTGTGCGAGTGTACGTAACGATGTGTATGTGTGCGTAAGTAAGCAAACACATGTGGTAAGAATATTTATTTTTAATTTTAATTTTAAATATTTCAAAGTTGTTAAATTCATGCGAAATTACTAAAATATATGCCATTGTTGACTGTAAAACGCGAATGGACAATTGAAAAACATTAATTTTTCAACATTTTTCGAAAACTATTCAACCAATTTAAAATCCGATCACTTTGCTGGATCTTGACGAAAGTGAACCAGACAAATTTTTGAACTATTGAAATCCATTTTCATTTGTTTTTCTAATTATGTACCTACCATCATTCTGATCTCAGAAGGATGAAATTGAAATTCAACTCTTCCCCAGATAAAAAAATTGAACAATACCAACACCAACACCGAGATAATAAAATGCAATTTGATATATTTTCTAAACACATTTATGTAATTTTTGACTATTAAATATTGTGTATTTTGTAATAAACATTTAATCTTTTTCAAATAAATAGGCCATTAATAATAATAAGAAAAGCTATTACAGCGAAATTACACGTCGATACAATGAAAGATATGTAAATACAAATTTCTGGGTAACTTTTTCATGAGAATAAGATCAATAAACATATAAACACATAAATATCTACGTATAAATACGTATTAACACAGTTTAAACATCCAATGTGTTACAACACGTACAAAAACCATACCGCTTACGCATAATAATTTTTAAAAATAATAATAAAATTTCGCAAAATATGAGAAGAGAGGGGAAAACACATATAAACGTATCACACTGAAATTGAAAACGCCTTCGGGAATATTTTGCAAATAAAAAAGTATAAAACGTTTAAGCACACGAAAAATCAAGTAAGTAAATTTTTTTTGTAAAAATCGTTTTAAAAAATCATAGGTTTTGAAAATTTCGGACATCAATTCTGATCAAGACCTGTTTTCAATTACCACATAAACTCTGTAATGACGATACAAATAATCGCAGCAAGAATATGATGCTTCGTTAGCATTTACGTGTGTGTTACAGTACGTTAAAGCTTTGGAAAGCTCGTTATTCCAGACGAACAGCCATCTTTATTACGATGATTTCTGAAGCATTGACAATGTAGGAGATTCGTCGGCGACATTGGATTGGGTGACGGTAAAGGCAGGATACGAAAAGGGGGGATGACTTCGAGACGTAAAATTGCGTAGGTATAATTATATACATAAGATGAAAGGAATCGTAAATAATTAACTATAATTTAGCAGAAACAGTCTAAATCAATGAAATTCCGTAGGTAACCATTATTGCTGAATATTTCTGTCGTTTCGATATACCGGTGTCTCGTAGATCGGCTCGGCTTGCGAGAACGCGTCGTATCTGGCGGGTAAAATCAACTGCTCCAGTTCAGCTGCCAAATGTCTTCGAATCATTTGTCTCGATGGTGGTATACCGAGAGCTGTAGCCATCGTGTCGCCATTTACCGACGGTTCTAGTACGATTAGAGCACCGTGTATGCCCGAATCTGGAACAATATTGGAGAAAAAAATTGTGAATAAAAGTTGAAAGTCAAACTGTAACGTGTAAAGTTAGGCAGGTACCTACCTTTCAGATTATCAGCGTATTCTTCTAAATGGATATCTCGAGCCCATTGCATAAATCTTTGATTTGTCCAAACTATAGGATCAGTATCGCTATTCTCACATTGCAGTCGTCTGATTGCCAGAGCCTATGTTTGAAAAATAATGTCAAGTGTAAATTTGAAAGAAATCCAATACGAGTAGGTAGCTAGGTACATATTGCACATCCGGTGTAATAATGGCATATTCATCTCAAAAAATATAATTTTTGGAATTCTCATACAATAAATTAATAATATTCTAAACGTCTTATAAAGCACAATCTTTTGACCAGTTCAGGAAATTTAACACATTTTTAAAAACCTCAAAGTCCCCACTTTCCAAAAATATGACTGTTTTTACTCAACAATATTAACGATATTTTTGTTGTTTTAGAATTAAACTTTGAAAACCCCATTACTTCCTATTCTAGTACTTTTTTCAAATATTTCAACTTCATTCAGATTTTCGAGGTCCCCGAATTAATTTCTGGAGTTATTTAGACGTTTGACCGAAAATATGGGGGGGGGGGGGGGGGGGAAAACAAAAA
>FIZU01021973.1:0-10338 GCA_900064475.1 Pseudococcus longispinus | reverse complement strand
GGGGGGGAGGAGTCGACTCAAAATTTTGAAAAATTTCAATTTGGATATCAATATGTAGGTATGATTTTTGATCTATGAAATTATTTTCTGATGAAGAAATTTTGAACTGAAACTTCAAGGGCCAAGGTTTCATAGACAAATGGAGAGGGAGGGGTGGACCAAAAATCATAAGGTTTTGGCATTATCGAGTAAGGTATTAAAATGTATGTTTTTTTTTTGATCTTTGGAGTCTGTTTCTGAAGTTATTTTATCAAAAATTTCGTCTTGGTGAGACATAAAAAATAAATATTTGTGCTATCTTCCAGATTTTTAAAAATTCACCAAATTTTTCCAGAACTTTCCAGTATTTGGGCAATTTTTCCACTTGTTGTCCAATTTACCGAATTTTTCCAACTTTTTGGTATTTTTCGAAATATTGTGAGATCTGGGAAACTCCCCAGGACCCCCCCCCCCTTAAAACCGTCGCTGATCAACAGACAAATCCATAGTTTTTGCTCATTGAATTTTTCAAGTCCATAAAGTCGTAAATTCTGGATATTTGTAATTTTCTTACAATTTTCCAAGTCCAAAAAGTCATTTGAATTTTGAAAAAATTTTCAAGTTCAAAAAAGTCAGACAAAATACCTCAAAGTCACTGTAATGGATTTTCGTAAGTGAATTTCGTAATGAAATTTTTTTGAAAAATTTTCGAAATCCATTTTTAAGTACAAAAAGTTAGTAGAAATCTGAAAATGTTTCCAAATTCAAAAAAGTCAGATTTAAATGTCTGATTTGAACTTTCTTGAAATTTTTCAAGTTTAAAAATTAATTTGAGCTCTAAAAAATTTTCAAAGTCCAAAAAAATCTGACAAAATGTCTGAAAGTCAATTTTCTAAGTTCAAAAATTTTTAATTGTTTGTCCAACAAAAGGTCTAATAGTCAGCATTACCATTGTCTATGAAATTTTTCAAGTTCAAAAAGTCAATGGAAATTTGAAAATTTTTCCAATTCCAAAAAAGTCTGACAATAATTAATGTCTGAATGTCTTCATCAAGGAATTGCGTGACGGAATTTATGGACACGAAAAATGGACAAAATTTTCAGATTGACTACCAGTCATAAGATATATCCATGTCAAAAAATTTTATCAACAAAAAATAAAAAGGTACCCCAAGAGAAGGGTAGCTCGGTTAAAAATTTTGGAAAATTTCAATTTGGTGCCGGTCAAATTTTTGATCTCTGAAATTTATTTTTGACGAGAAAATTTTGGACTAAACCCTCAAGGTGTCGTGGAATAATGAGGAGGGGGGGGGGTCAAAATCAAAATTTTTCGACGTTGTTGAGTGAAGTATCAACATGGATATTATTTTTTAATTTTTTTGACCTCTCGAGCACATTTGTAGTATAATTTTACTAGAAAAATGGAAAGCAACTCTAGGAGTGGGATAGGCTTGATCCAAAATTTTGGGAAATTTCCATCTAGTTATGAAGCAGGAGCAGGTGTATCTTTTACAACCTCTGGAATCTGTATCTAGATTAATTTCGACCATCATTGTTCTTTTGTTTTTGTTTTTTCTTGCATTTTTCAGCATCAAAAGTAGACTCGGAAGGCCAAGTCGGTAACGAATATTCAGACGTTGAGACCTCGCTCGACAAAATCGATAAATTTTGATCCCTCCTCTTCTCCTCACCTAACGGGAACCCTTTCAATGGTTTGATCTAAAGTTAGCTTAAAAATGGGCTCCACAAATGAAAGAAATACACAGTTGATATTCAAATCAAAATTTTTCAAAATTTTAATGGTGAACTTCTTCCCATTGGATCCAGTTTTGATTTTTTTTGATGAAATAGCATCAGAAACGGAGGGGATTCAAAAAACTACATTTAGATATTTCGCTCGATAGTGTTGAAAAATTATGAATTTTGCTCCCCCCCTGACGAGTCGCCTTTGGGTTAGGTTTTGAGGTGATTATTTAGCTCGTGGTTAAAAATATTATAATTTAAAACATTCTCGTTGAAATGGGAGGGGGGGGGGAGAGACACTGAAATTCGAAAAAATGTTATTATAGGATGAAGGGCAAGGTAAGTAAAATCCGAAAATATAATACAAAAAACTTTTTTTGAGATAGGACCTTATCACTCCAAATGCGCAATATGTTATAGGTGGAAAATGTTTATTTAGAAGCTTACTTGTCTATCATATTTAACCATTCTAAGTAAATGAACTCCATGAGAAATAGAAACCTGGTGGAATTTTCTCGTTACGTTTAAATATTTCTCCATTTCTTTCTTACTTAAATGATCTAGCATTCTAGCATCGACCATATTTTTAGAAAAATTGTCGGCATACTAAAACAAACACATCGTTAATGAGTACAAAACACAAACCCTATCATTGATTCGAATTATAAAATACCTACTTGAGCTAAACCTATATCTGGTAACCATTCGTTGCATACCCACGTATGCCCTAGTTGAGCCATACAAGGATACCTGATGAGCGTAGGATTGCGTTGCTCTTCGATAGCGAGACGGAGTTTCTTCCTATGCATAGGATTCGTTAATCTCAATCCAGTTTCTAATTCAGCATCGTTCAATTCGAGCAACACCTGGAAGAAAATTCACACGAGTTTTAACAATATATTTTATCGAAAGTTTGTTTTTTTTGTTAAAATAACTCAGTACCTTGCCCGATTTAATATTTTCGGCACATCGAGGCCCGTATTGAGGCATACCGAGGGCCACTTCGATCCAAGCTAAGACAGTAGGAGCTCTCCAACGTTCCATAGGTATATGGGCAGCTTCGCGTAATAGACGTAATTTCTCCGTATATCCTTCTTCTGTAAGAGGAGAATAACTGCGACTAAAGCTTTCGTAGTCACCTGTTTTTAAACAGCTATTATACTATTCTAAAGAAAGCAATTCGTTCGTCATACATTATATACAACAAAATAATTATATTAGCTACGTCCACAGGGTGGGAAATTTTCCAATTTCATGGTTCGAGAAATATACTCATGAATGGGGATCAAATGTGTTGAAAAATGGAGGAAAATTATCCTTTTGACCCGCCAGAAGTGGTATGAAATTCTGGGGAAGGAGTAAGTCAGACATATCCTTTGTAGATTGATGTAAAAAAAAATTAATTTAGCTAAAATAAAAAAAACTAAAATTTTTCCCTCTTTTTTTGAATATTTTATCAGTTATCGGGGCTTGAATGAGCATAAATTCGCCCCTTCAATTCCAAGAATAGTCAAACATATCTACTTGTGCTCAACATGAGTTGCCTACCAACTCACTAGAAGGAGGGTCATTAGCTATAAAACACCCTGTATATTAATTTTTTTAATTAGGTAAATAAAATTTTAATTTCAATATATCTTGTGAAAAAATGAACTTTTTTATAAAAATTGGTAACTTTTAATTAGGAAAGTTCCATAGCCCCTTCAATAATAGAGATAGCCAAAAAATGTATACCACATGTTTTGTCGCAAATACAATTTTTCCCTGCAACATCCATCACTTGAATTGCGCATCTGATCAATTTTTTTCAATTTTAGAATACATTTTAATTTGAAAAAAATCTAAAAATGCAAGTTTGTTTGAAACACTTGATCAAAATCGTAATTCAAATGGTGGACTTCGTAGGAAAATGATTTTGCAACAAAAAACGTAATATGCCCTTTTTGCCTATCTTTTTTCTTGAAGGAGGTATAGAATTTTTCATCAGCGTTGTGCCTTCAAAAATGAAGCTACGCAGAATTTCAGTTTCAAAATTTTGAGCAAATAATTTTTTTATAAGGTAAAACGATAGCACTAGCCTTAGGTAAAAATTCCAAACGACTTCTGGCGAAAAAAATAAAAAATGACTGTTTTTTGATAAGGATAACTTCGAATGAAAAAAAATTTCAGAGCCTAGAAAAATCTTCCAACTAATTTTTTGAAAGTGTAATGACTTTAAATATGTACTATACTCAAATTCAGATGCTTATTGCTTTGTCATAAAAGTTCAAAAGCTTGAAATTTTTTTTTTTTGAAATTAAAAAAAATGGATTTACAATATTCAAGCTTTATTTGGCTATAACTCAACCAGTAGTATTCAAGCTGCACGGATGGCAAACATACCAATGATTCGGTTTGAAATTCTCAGTCCAGATTCCAGAACTTCAACCACTATTTTTTTAAAACCTTAACCCGAAGCATTCTTTTCGAAAAAAAAAAAAAAAAACAGTCAAAAACAAGTAACTTTTCAAGAGGAGCAAAATTCATCTCAAAATGGTGGTTGAGGAGGGGGAAGACAAAAAACAAGAAAATATTTTCAAATCAACTTTGGCTTCTAACGAGATTATTCAAGGAACCAAAATTTCGAGTAAATGCCATACTTAAATTTTTGTTGTTTTTTTTCACATTAAATTCAAATAATGTCGTATTTTTTTGGATTAATCATCAAAGCTCCTCCCCTCCACCTCACGATACATAATTGCGGCAAAACTGGAGAAATTAGCATTGCATAGCGAAGCCTTACATCAAAGTACCCAGCTACATACGAGTTTTTCATGCTTCAAGGGGGGAAATATACATCGGGGGGTAAAACAACTCCAAATATACCCACCGTCGTGGCTACTAGGACTATGAGCTTTCCGATGCCTGGTTCTTGAAAAAACTCGCGATATACTACCCCACGTACTCGCCACACCACTGCGGCTACTAAAAGAACGTAAATTCTTATTCCGTCTAATTGGCTCTAGATCGGGAGGCGGACCACTTAATTGTTCTACGGATCTGTAAAAAAATTACCAATTTAAAGGCATCGAATTGCAACCCCTATTTTACCTAAAATATGGACTTACTTCGATAATAACGCATTATCCAAAGATCTAACGAAAGATTGCGAATTCATTGGTGATAACGATGGACTACTGCAGTCCCTTGGAGTAGCTACCGCTGAAAAAAAATCAGCAACTTAATTTTAATTCGATAATTTTCTGTATAGTAAAATACAAATCGTAAAAATACCACTCTTTCATAAAATAATACCTAAAAATACTGTATTTATTTTTCATCTCTTTTCCTCGCCTGATCTATCAAAGCTTAAGCAATCGACCTCGTAATGACGTTATTTAGCACATTTTCGAAAAGTTGCGACCGGAGATATAAATAAATCAAGTGCGAATGTGCATTTAGAACAGAATAAATAGGATACTTACATTGATAAATATGCGGTACTGCGGTAGAAGAAACTAACGAAATAGAATCAGCATCAGGATAGCAGTGATGTTGGCGGTGCTTGTGTACATTATCTATGGTAATTGTAGGGGTTCCTACAACACGTATCACTATTGCAGAATTACAGAAATAATAACCATACGAACGCATGCAAAAAAAAAGAGGAAAACAAAAGAACACCGAGAGTAAGCGTAAATTATATAAGCTGCGAAAAAATTACACCGAAGAGAAATAGGTTAATAGCATAAATCGCCATATCAGCGTATTTATTCCATAAGTTAAATAGGTATGCTTTGGTATTAAAACATGGAACAGGTAATGCATCGTTTAACGACGCGTACGAAGCATAATTAAATAAATTCTTTCATAATTTAGAACGCAGATAGATATTTTTTCAAATATATCGCAGAAGAAATTAGAAAAAAAAACACCCTGCTGCTAAGCAGAAGCAACCTTTCCCCAGAGAAAATTCGTCCACAGAAATAAACTAGGAAATCCCGTTTAAAAAATTAAACGTATCGAAAAATTGAATGGGCAGGGCGGTAAAGCGTACCATCAGCAGTAGAGTCAGATAAATTACCGCCAGCTGAGGTAGCACCTGATTCTCTATCAGAGCTACCTCTAACACCGGAATCGGCGCTGCATGAACCTCTATCGCCTACGGTTACCATCCCGCTACCGGTGCTCGGAGTTACTCGACCGTTGGCCGGCCGTGTCCCAAGTGATACAGAATGTATGCTTTCTTGATCGGATAAATAGCCCGCAGTTGATAACTGACGTCTGGCCTGATAAAAAAAAAAGAGAATAATTAACAGTAAGTAAACATGTACCTAAGTAATTAACGAGTTAAGTAGGGAAAAATGATGCAGGTGCTATAAGTAATGAACTATTTTATGACTAATCTTCTCAGCTACTTTTTTACCAATGGAAAAACATTCACAGCGAACTTTTTATAACATTGATTCGACGAATGTTGATCCATTTGTAGAGTGAATCTTAAATTATGAAAAATTCTTTCAACAGTGAAACGTAATAAGGTTACATGGGGTCGCTTTTATGAAATTCGACCTTTTTTAACATACATTTTCGAGTTTCGTCCCAGTCGAAGTAACAAAAGAGTTGTAAATCAATACTGAGGGTAATAAAGATTAGAAATCCTACTCCTAAATTTTTATTGTCGAGCTATAAATTATCCTGGACCAATTTCTTATCTTTATTGCCTCTTTTTCTATGGGATTGGACGACAAGCAGCATGTCTCATCTCTTCTTTACAATCAAACGTACAAAAAAACCTACATTTTTAGCGAAATGATTCATAATGCAACAGTAGGATTCTTTCGAAGAAGAAAACACCTATACAACTTATATTGCATCTTATCCATATGGCCATAAGATTTATGTTATCAAAAGTTGATTAATTTTCAAAATACATATTTTTTCACATGTATTGATTAATCATCTATCGAGGTATTTGAAAAATTATCAAAGTACCAAAAAAAAAGAGGCAAAAGTCGGAAAAATTGGCATATAGGGTGTCCCAGTAGTAATGCACCGCCTTCAAAACAATGATGCTGTCACCCAAACTACACAGCAGTATGTATGTTTGCCTACTTCAAGATTTGAAGGGAAAGGTTAAGCACTAATAATGGTGATTTCTTCAGAATGTATAAACTCCCCTGAGATGAAAATTTGTAGGCTTTATAACCCCTTCAATTTTCGAAATAGACAAAATTTATAAAAGACTTTTCCGATCAAATTTTTCATATTCTTCGAAATAGACAATATGCAAATTTTGTCCAACTTCAAAATTGAAGGAGGTATAATGATTTGAAAGATGAAAAGTGCCATACTTTTGTTCAAGTACATTTTCATTTTTCAAATGAATGTAGCTCCTTCAATTTTAGAGTTGGACAAAATATGCATATAATCTATCTCTAAGAGTATTAAAAGTTTGATTATTAAAGGTTTCTTGACAAATTTGTCTAACTCGTAAATTGTAGGCTGTAGGGTTTATAAAGTCAACAAATTTTTAAATTATGATAGATCCCTCAATTTTTAGGGTAATAGAACTCGAAAAATTCTAGAAAAAAGATCCAGACAAATTTTGTCCAACTACAGAGCGACCCTATTAAAGGTCGATAGTTTTGAAAATTGAAAAAAAAAAACACGTTGACTGCATAAATCTCGAAAACTAAGCATCCTAAAAATATCTAATAGCCCTTAAAAGAAAGACAATTATTTCAAGATTTTTCCAATGAAAATGAGCTTTTTGAAATTCTCTTTCTTTGAAGTTCTGTTAGTTTTTTTCCTAGAAGGCCTGGTTTTCGAGATTTTTGCACTCAAAAGTGTTTCTT
The DNA here is from genome assembly GCA_900064475.1 of Pseudococcus longispinus. Classification (NCBI taxonomy): domain Eukaryota; kingdom Metazoa; phylum Arthropoda; class Insecta; order Hemiptera; family Pseudococcidae; genus Pseudococcus; species Pseudococcus longispinus. The sequence continues at coordinate 2,779 of FIZU01021973.1, read as the reverse complement.
TTTCTTTAATTTTCAAACCCATCGACCTTGTAAATGAACCACCCTTGACCCTGTATATTATCAGAGGAATTGATGTTTTTAAAAAAAACATCATTGTTAGGGCATAACTTCGTCCCTTCAAATGTCGGATCGGCAAACATACATACGATTATGTAATTTGAGTAACATCATCAGTGGTTTGAAGGCACTGCACTGCTACCGAAACACCCTGTATGTAAGAATTGACAAAATGCCATAATTTCTTCGAACGAACGAAACTTTTTTTTTCAATTTTCAACTGGAACGATCTGAGAAAAACATATTCTTTCGTAAATTTTTAACGAATGCCACCTCATTACGCTTCATTGCATCAGAATAGGCTTAAAATAACTTCTTAAATATAATAATAGAAGAATATTCAAAATAATAACACACTCTAAAAGTATGAACCTCGTTGAGTTGCTGATCTTTGATATCTAATTGAGCGGCTAAAGCTAAACTTCTTTCGGCTTCGTCTCGAGCATGACGCAATAAACTCCACCTTTCGCGTTCCCTTTCGGCTCGTTCCTGAGCCAGCATTTCATGATTTTCGCGTATTCTCTGCAATCGAAAAATGGAATTGAGAAAAACAAGAAAAATTACGTCTTTTCGCGAATAACGCTGGTAAAAAATTACACCAATTTACGAATCCAGCCGCAAAAGCGTTTCACTGAAGTAGCAAATTCATCAGCCTCGTCTCAAAATTAGATTAATTAGATAATGCGGCTTTGTTTAATTTCATCGCAAATAGGTAAACAGATTACATTACTCGTCGAGTTACAGGTACCTAAGCGAAAATAACACTCGCAAAGGAATACTAACGTGCTCGTAATTTCTAATAAAATCGCGAAGTTGTTTCTCTTTATCGTCTAACGCTTCGTACAAATCCTTCATTTCGTTAATTAGCTCGAATTTTTCATTTTTCAATCGATTCGCTTCCGCTTTCGCACCTGCAACATAAATATTACTTCTAGTTACGAAATACAATAAGTAGGTAAGTATAAGACTCCAAATTGATATTTTCAAAGAATATTTTCACGAAACAGATAAGTATTTTTCTACGTGAATAAAGTTTAACCGTGTACATGAGTATTTTTTGCTGGGAAATTCAAACGATTGTTTTCCCTTCACGACAAATTACCTGGTTCTTAAAATTATTCGCATGACTTGGTTCAATTAATTGTACCAACGTATGGAGTGAAAGTTTGTTTAAACTTTTTCCCCATTTATAGACTAACTCGTACCTATACAAAGCTATTTATTTATTTGAACCCCCATAAATGAGTTTTTACACACGAAGCGAATGAAATTGCTCGTTTAAAATCATGGTGTAACTTTTTTCCTCCCTGCTTCGCCCGTTGTCTCACATTATACGATTTTTTTCCGATCCGGTGAACTTTTTTTTCAAAAGCTCGTATTGCTGAAACGTCATTAAAAAGATCTCGAGAAAAAGTACACGCATAATGTACTACTTTAAGGTTTCTTTTAAGCGGATACTATCGAATTACTCGAGTTGAAATATACCTAAATCGAAAAAAATAACATAAGAATGATAGGTATCTAATATGTACAAGAAGGTACTCACTATCGACGGCGTCTTTGGCACGTATGATTTCTTTTTCTAAAGCTTCGACTCTTTCTTGACCATCGAGGTCTTCGTGCAGTTGTAATATAACGTCGTCGCGAGATGTATCGGACGAAATTACGTTATCTTGCATCGATAGTAGTCTACGAAGTTCGTATACTTCGTTTTTTAAACGTTCGTTTTCTAACGTTATACTCATCGTGTCTCCGTTCAAACCACTGGCTAGTCGGTTATTGCTTTCTAAGAGTCCTGAAATTTAAACAAAATCAATATTTACATTCTACATCGCAACGAGGGGGAAAAAATCACTCGTAATAAAACCGAGTTTCAATTACTCGGAGATGATATCGTGTCATGGCGCCGTAGAGAAAAAAAACACACAGGCGATTCTTTTTTTCTATATCGCCTGCGATATTAACATATGCAACTTTTTCGGTATAAAGCTTGCATTGGAGTGAAAATAATTGCACCGATGGGAGCAGAATAGAATAGAGTAAAATTCAATCTTATTTTATGCATAAAATAATGTAGAATAGCCCTTGTATGATATGTAAAGCAGATGGAATAATATCGAAAAACTTTATCAAAATTCATGACTTCAAGTTCAAAAAAACTCGGGGTTTTCTGGATGCATCCAATTTTTCAGAAATTTTTAGTTTTCTGGACATTTTTTATTTTCCGAAGTCGGATTCATCCAAAAATTCAGTGGTTTCTAGAAGTTTCACATTTTCCAAATGTTTCAGAACTACTGAAAAGTCGAGATTTCTGAGAAATTCGAGGTTTATCGGATATTTAGGATTTTCCAAAGTCAAGTTTTTCCCGAAATTCAAGAGTTTCCAAAAATTCAGGAGTCTCTACATACTCCAAATAATTCCAATTTTCCAAGAAGTGAGAATTTTCCGGAGTTGGTATCCTTTAGAAATCCAGGAGTTTCCACTTTTTCAGATGTTTCGGATATTCCAAAAAAAAAAATCCTAAAAATTCTGGGTTTTTAGATTATCCAGAAACCTGAAATTTTCTAAAAATTTAGAGTTTTCTAGATGTTTCTGATTTCCCAAGATATTTGAGATTTTTGGACGTTTGAAATTTTTCGACTATTTCAGCTTTACCAGAAATTTCATCGTCGTTGGGGTCGCTTCTCTTATTTCAAGAGGTTGCGTACATCTATATTCTTCG
>FIZU01021954.1:3568-18287 GCA_900064475.1 Pseudococcus longispinus | reverse complement strand
TTTTTTCATTTTCAGAAGAACAGCTGTTCCACACTTCAAGATAGAAAAAAAATTACTGATTTTTAACGTTCTACAACTTTTGTTTGAAACTTTTTTTCGTATCTTCAATTTAACAATTTTTTTCACCCGGGTGTCCCAAAAAAATTACGTTGCAGTGAAAAATGAAGATACAACAAAAAACTTGAAACAAAAGTTGTAGAGTATTGAAAAATCATCATTTTTTGTTGTACAATTTTTTCCCTATTCTGCATTGGTCAGAAGATATTCTTCTTGAAAGATAGAAGATGCATGAATTTTTACGAAAATTAACCATTTTCTGACACAAATTTCACGATTGTGCCACTTCTCTACTTTCAATCGGGAAAGCAATGTCGGATTCGACTTCAGGAGGGCCGAATTATATGGAAATGATACCAAACATACTCCTACCCCTTTATGTGCAGAAATAGGAGCGTTTCCACCCTTAAAATCCTGTTCTGCTCACTCCCTAAGGGCAATTTCTGATGGACCTTTTACTCTGACTGCAAAAGTCTCGAAATCTAGGACTCCTAAAAACCAATTGATAGCTCATAGAAGAAAGAGAATTTCAAGCTCTACAATTTTCATCCCTTGCATTTTTTTTGTACCACCCTTAGTTTGGCCAGAAAATTCATATTTATGGGATTTTCATGAAGTCGATAATTTTAAAAATGAAATAATTTATTACTATAAAAATCTCGAAAAGTAAGCTCCCTAGAGAAAAAACTAATAGTTCGTAAAAGAAAGAGAATTTCAAGATCAGCAATTTTCATCCCTTATTTTTTTCGTGCCACCCTTAGTTTGGCCAGAAAATCCATATTTAGGGGAATTTCATGAAGTCGATAATTTTAAAAATGAAATAATTCATTACTATAAAAATCTCGTAAACTAAGCTCCTTAGAAAAAAACTAATAGTTCGTAAAAGAAGGAGAATTTCAAGCTCAACAATTTTCATCCCTTACATTTTTTCGTAGCACCCTTAGTTTGGCCTGAAAATTCATGTTTATGAAAAATTCACAAAGTTATGATGCTTTATATAAATTTTTTTGCTTCCGTTTCAAAAACCATTGAATTCGTATGTTTTCCATAAATATGAATTTTTTGGCTAAAATAAGGGTGCTACGAAAAAATTCAAGGAATGAAAATTAATAGAGCTTGAAATTCTCTTTCTCTTTTCAGTTTTTACCTACCTGTTGTTAGCATAGGATATGCTGACTTTTAGACATTTTGTCAGACTTTTTTGAACTTGGAAAATTTTTAATAATTCAAATGACTTTTTGGACCTGGTAAAATGGTTAAATTGGCACTCGACCTGATCGGGACAAAAACCCCCTAAAATGTTGGTATCGATGTTAAACCACCCCAAAAAATGTTTGTCCTCGCACCCCCACCCCTTCCCGAGATATTGCCCTTTATATCGAAAATCCAATATTTTCTATCTTGGGGAGGGGGGGGGGGGTAGTCCAAAAATTTTGAAATTTTCACAGATTATGGACATTATGTAGGGGGTACATGTGAGAATTTTTTCAAAAAAAAAATTCTCGTATTTACCGGGGTTTTTCGGGGGTTGAAAATTTCAAAAAATTTCTGAAAATAAGAGGAGGGTGGGCCATGGCAAAAAAAAAATTCTAAAATTTTTCTACACCCTTAAGTCCAACATACAATATTTTTTGGACTTCCAATAGGGGTGGAAAATGGTCAAAAATGGTCAAAACCAACAAAAAAACACGTTTTTCGTTGATTTTCGCAGCCAAAATTATTTCATTTTTGAAATTATCAATTTCGTAAATTTCTGGATTTTCTAGCCAAACCAATGGTGCTACGAAAAAAATGCAAAGGACCAAAATTGTAGAGCTTGAAATTCTCTCTCTCTCATATTGCAGTAGTTATCTCCCCAGGGGGCTTAGTTTTCGAGATTTTCGCATCCCAAAGTGTTTTTCTTCTCATTTTCAAACCCATCGACCTCGCAAATGGGCCACCCTGTACTTGGAAAACAACCGTATCATTATTACATCAATTTATCGTTAGAGTGGTCGAATTGACGTACCGATAACGACTCGGTATCATTTCGATCTGCAAACGAATCCAATTCTCAAGTCGAAAACAGACACTAGCGAAAGTCGACCAACTAGAAAATACCATACGTCGGGTGTATTCGTAAATTTTCAATTTTTACAAGCGCGTGTAAGGTTGCACGTGTTACGTTTGTGGCAAAACGAGAGAGAAAAAAAGGAGAAAAAATAAAGTTTCAATGCTTATTTCGCTCTCGGTTCTTTTAAAACAGCAGCAACGCAACGAGAACATACCGTATAATTTTCTCGTATAGCTCTCGCTCTTCGCCTAGTAGTGTTCTTTTTCGCTTGTGCGCGAAACAAAACATCCTTTACCTAATTTCATATACAACGTATCGCGAGTAATTAATAATATTTTACTGACTGTTAGCCGGGTACCGAGGCAAAAATGAACGGAGAGTTCGCAGCGGTATGTTTATTTACACGTTGTCGTTTTCTGGACGAAATAAATTACGAATTTAACCAGCTACCCGGCACGATAGCGAGGTTTTAACCTGCACGTCGTCATATAGTATTGATAAAATCTACACCGTGGCAAATTTTATACCGTTTATGAGTGGCGTGATGCGATTTAATACGTCGTCTTTTTTCAAAAACTAGAATAAAGGGGTTGCCAAAGTTATAATGGGCGCACGTGCGCATGTGAAATTTTCATTTCGCTCTATCGAGAAGAGCGATCGTTTCTTCGGAGTTGTAAATTGTTATAGTGGTGTCCAGAGATAGGGTGGATAGTCTGTGTAGAGATGAATTTTAACTCAAACAATGATATCCGCCTCCTACGCTCGTCTGCTGGCAATTGCTCGATAATGGAAGGGATATCGTATTTCAACTCTGAATTTTATTAACGTACGTATGTTGTTGTCTCTCTCTCTTTTTTTTTAAAATAAGCTTGATCAATACGTATAAGTAGTGTCTGAACCGCAAAACTATATCGTGCGATGATAATTACACGAGTGTCCGGCGGATATGTTAGCTTATCGAGGTCATCCAATAGTCGCCAAATATAAAATACCCCATATACGAATAACAGAACTGAAGATAATTACATCAAACCGTTCACCGACCATTATGCGATAAGCTTTCATAATGAAATACATGTGTACCTAATTACCTATACACATAAAAAAAAATATGAACTGATCTATTTTTTTTAAAATTAGATCGAATGAGATCTTGAGATTTTTTATCAAAAAGCATAGCATGGGGTACCATAGGTAATTTGGCCTTTACGTGGAAAGGGCCTTCCTTGATAAGATAATGAAACCGGCTCTTGACCCAAATTTCTTGGAAAATGGTCCTAAATGTTACCCCTGATGTAAAAACTCATCTCCGAAATTTTTGACCCCCCACCCCCATATCATCCCCTAAATATCGAAACTTGAATACGCGATATTTTTGGAGGGGTGGGTGAAAAATTCTGAAATTTTCACAGATTGTGGACACTATGTGAGTAAACTCGTGGAAATTTTTTCAAAAAAATTGGTCGAAATTTTCTCAATTTTTTGGCACTTGGAAATTTTCAAAAAATTTCCAAAAAAATTTTTGGGAGGTGACATGGCTGAATTTTTTTTCAAAATTTTGTGATTCGTTTAGGTATAATATATATTTTTTTCGAGGCCCCAAAACTATGGCAACAGTGTTAAAAAAATTCAAAACTGAAAAAAAAGTTTTTGGATGGTCCTTTTATGCTTGGAGGGGAAAACATTTTGAATTTTTTTTGGGACCCAACTCTATATTTTGGTGTTATTTCATGAGAAAATGATGCAAAAAAATTTTGAGCCCGATCGATGCATATTAACCCGTTCCTCAGCGACCACTTTGAAAATTGAACACAACAAGCCCGAGCTTAACGTTATCCCACTACGACGCGTGGCAAATACTGAGCTCGCGCTCTCTACGTTCAATTTTCAAATTGGTCGCTGAGGAACGGGTTAATATGCATCGATCGGGCTCAAAAATTTTTTGCATCATTTTCTCATGAAATGACACCAAACTATGAGGTTGGGTCCCAAAAAAATTTCAAAATTTTTTCCTCTTCAAGTACGAAAAAGACAATCTAAGAACTTTTTTTTCAGTTTTGAATTTTTTCAACACTGTTGCCATAAATTTTGGGCCTCGAAAAAAATATATGTTGTACCTAAGGGAATCACAAAATTTTGAAAAAAAATTTAGCCATGTCAACCCCCCTCCCCCGTCAATTTTTTTGGAGATTTTTTAAAATTTTCCAAATGCCAAAAAATTGAGAAAATTTTGATAAATTTTTTTGAAAAAATTTCCTCAAGTCAACTCACATAGTGCCCACAATTTGTGAAAATTTCAAAATTTTTCATCGTAGTTTTGAATTATATCACAGATTTGAAGCATGGGATAAAAATTTGCATATGAAAAACAATTTTATCACATTGTAAATTAGGTGATAACGAATGGAGGTCACCTGAAACGTTGTTCCTGTCACAAATCACACTAGTTAACGGTATCGTCCACTTTGTAGCACCGCTCGATTATGAAGAGGTGGAGGAGGAGGGGTTCATAGTAAAAATGTTCAAAAAACAGGGTGTCAACGGGGTCATGAAAATCGTGGAAGGCAAAGATGTGAAAAAGTCATAGATTTTTGACTTTTTATCAGGAAAAATTCAGATTGGGTTATAATTTAAATTGAAAAAAAATTTTCGCGTTTTTTTTTTTTGTAGGTAAAGTTACAAAAATATTTCAGAAAAAAAAGTCAAAAAGGTCATTGGAAAAATCATGGATTTTCAAGAAAAAAATTTTGATAGACACTTTGAAAAAATACCTGAAAATTGTTGAAAATCTTGTGAAAATTATTGAAATTGTCATAAAAATTTGTAAAAATATCGTAAAAGTGGTAAAAAAAATCAATTATCAACGAAAAAAATTGTAAAAATTGTTGAAATTTTCATAGAAATCATTGACAACATGATAAAAATGATCATAAAATCAGGAAAATTGTTGAAAATTTTATTAAAATTATCGAAATTTTGACCAAAATTGATAAAAATAATAATCGTCAAAAATGGCGTTAAAAATGTCAAGATTTCTATAAAAATGGTTAAAAGATCATGAAAGCCGACAAAATTTGGATTAAAATTCCTGAAACTTTCTTAAAAATCAATAAAAACTTGATCAAATAGGTCAAAAAAATTTTGAAAAATATTGAAAATCTCGTAAAAATTATTAAAATATTTCTAAAAATCGTTTAAAAATGTTGTAAAAAGGGTTAAAATTCCTAAAACAATATAATGATGCAATATTTACAAATTTTCGTAAACATCGATAAAAATAATTCAAATGTGAAAAATCGTGAAATTTTTGGAAAATGTTGTGAAAATTCTAGCAGTTTTTACGAGGTTTCGGAAGGATTTCATAACTTTTTGAACGTTTTTACTTTTACACAAATACAAATACTGATCTTTATCAACATTTTCACAATTTTAACAGCATTTTCGACGATTTTTATGATTTTTGTTAATTTTTTTCATATTCTGGGTTGACAATTTTTACGAGATTTTCGATAGTTTTTTAAAATTTTGTGACCATTTGTAGCACGAAATTTACATTGTGGCAATTTTTATATTTTCTCTGAGTTTTATGAAATTTCTAACCATTTCAACAACGTTTTCAACAAGTTTCATGATTTTTTGAACAATTTCATATTTTAAATGATTAGGTATAAAATTATTGTACCTCTGATACTTCATTAGAACTTTGAATTTTATGAAATTGCATATTATTGTCTATGGTGAAGAAAAAGTGAATATTTCAAAGGATCTATACGATTCATGAAATTTCCTGACGAATGAGCCCAATTTCATTTTGCATATTTTGCATATCTCGATTCAAAATGCATATTTTGCATATTTTAGGAGTAAAAAGAGCATATTTCGACAAGTTTTAGCTTTTTTCTTGCATGTTTTGAGGTTTTGCCTAAATCAGGCCGAAGTAGGTAATTGATTTCTTGCCACTTTTTTGCTGCCAAAATTGCAAAACTGTAAAAAATGCCGCCAAAAAGTGTTCAAATTTGAATAAAAATATTTTTTAATTATTGCTACTCGATTTTTCATTTCATTTCAATTTTTCATTGTTTGGGGTTTTCAGTGCAAAAAATCTTTTCCATGGACACCATATCGATTTTTTCATATTTTTGCATATTTGGGCTCAAAAATGCATGTTTTAGCATATTTTGAGCATTTAAAATGCATAAAATATGCGCATATTTTGGGAATTTTTTTGCATAAAATTCAAAGCTCTATTCATTACAAAACGATGTCTTTAAATTTCTGAACTGCATTTCTGAGCAAAAGTTGGCCAAAAATTTCGAATTTTTTTTTTTGGAGATCCTCTGACTCCTAGCATCTTGGAAAAAACGCGAATTTCATTCTTGAATTTGATTTTAAAAAACGAGAAAATTGAGAATAAAAAATACTCTTTGACCCCCCCCCCCCCCCCTGAAAATACCTGTGCAACCGGCTATGCTCATTCATGGATATAACAACTTATCTAGATCTTGTTCCATATAAAATACGAACTTTATCTCGATTTGAACCAATTTGATCAAATTACGAGCACCTGAAAATAATTTTTACATGGGTACGAAAACTGTTGGCTTTTTTGATTGTCCGAAATGTAACGCTTCGTTGATAAATTTTACGATGAAAATTTTCTAAAAAAGTAGACACGTGGTTGTATTGAATATTCCAAGGTCTTTAAGGCGAATTTGTTTCGTGAATAACAAAATAAAACCTGGAGAACGTAATGCTCTTATTTTTCGTGCTGATCTTTGATAACGTCGAGATATGGCCATGGGTTGAGTTTAGAAAAGGCGCAGTGAAAGGAGGTAAATGGACAATACGTGCGATGTTGAAAATTTTCGTTTTTCAGCGATTATAATATTTCTACTTTGAGAAATTTTTTGTAGGTACCTATAAAGAAAGGCCCATCGAATTTTTATACTGATTTTATCAAAGGTATTAAAATTTAATGAAATGGTAAAGTCGTTTGGAATGTTTTTCGAAGAATATTGAACTTGACTGGAAATATTCGTTACGTATTTCGAAATGTGTTGGCTAATTTTTTCAACTTTGGGTTTGAAAAAGTTAAGATACGAAAAAATGTTTCAGATAAAAGTTGTGAAATATTAAAAATGTGACATTTTTTATTTCACAATTTTTTTTCTATCTGGCACTGGAGAGGAGCTATTGTGATGAGAAGAGAAAAATTTACAAGTAAAGAATTTTCCAAGATACACCCAAAACTTTCAAAATTGCTGAAAATTGAGAACAATATTGGTAGAAAAACTTGGGAAAAATTATCGTACTTCGTCCTTCTCCACCCCTCCCCCAATTCATTGAATTCACAGATATTGTAAATTTTCCCGAATTTAGAAACTTATTTCAAGTGAAAAAAAAAAGGGTAGAAATTACTAACGAACTAATTAACATCCTTCTTGACACTCCCACCACAAAAACCAGCTCGACCGTAATTTACGAGCATACTAAAACCCTCATTTTCAACCAATCAGTTGCATATGTTCAAAGGTAATAACAATTTGAAACATACTAACCTATTCATAATTTGGCATAATTAGGTAACACAATTTTAGTGACGTTCAATGACATAATTTCTCGTGGATATTCACGTATAACGGTTTATTATACAACGAGCAAGGTCATCGTCGCGGCGACCAGCGAAACACGTCACAGTCGTAATAAATTTTATAGCTGTAGGTAATATAGGACTCGTATCGGGCGAGCAGCTTCGTAAAGGATCGTATATTTTTTTACTTTCGAACAGCTAAATATGTATTTGCAGAGCTTAAACGTCTCCAGGGATAAATAGCGGTATACTTCGACTCCTAGGGCAGCCTTTGGCCCCAGATACGCTGGCGAAAATCGAGTGAGAAAACGCTGCGCACGTGGAGCAAAGTGATAATCGTAATTGTCATGACAGCATAACTAGTGACCGTAGCTATCGCTAATAAAACATTATTACTGTTGTTTTAACCATAAAAGTGACCCACTATTCGGTTGAAAATTTTCATTCAATGGTTTCCAAATTGTATAAGATAAGGAATGTTTGAAAATGGATCTGCGAGGGTGGAAGGGGCGGTAAATGTAGATTATCTGCAGTACCCTTGAGCACGAGTCGTCTACGAGGGTTCGTGACGTACGACCGTGGCTAAAAAAATAATCTAGTTTGAAAATTTAATAAAATCACAAACCGAGATAGCATATTGAAAGAGGTTCGTCTGTATAGTGGTGGATTTCATCGCGAAAAAAAAAAGGTATTAGACAAAAATGGTGAAAATTTCGTTACCGCTCGAACACGCGATAATTGAATTTTTCTCGCTTGAGCCCTCTTAGAGTATACCCCTATTAATCATATTATTTTCCATTTCGACCTTTATTCGTCTTTGAATATTTCTACACACGGATACCTGATGGAGTTGAAATTCGCACGATATGGAAAAATTCACTCATCTTGGGTTAATTTCTCGTCCAAGTCAATCGCAAAATCCAAAGTTCGTCCTAAAGTACATTTGAACTCGATAAAATTTTAGTCCCATCTCGTGAAAATTTTCGCTTTCACAGACGCCTACTCCCAGAGTCAATATCCATTAACCGAGCTACGTAAAAACCACGACTTTGCAAAAATCTTTCTTTTGAAGAGAAAAAAAAAAGGCCAGTACACATAAAGTATACTTCTCCATCAAGATATCTCGTCAAGCAGGCCATTACTGTATTCGTACATTTTCGAGTATTTGCGAAAATTTTCGCCAAAGTGCTATGTATACACATAAGAGAATAAGAAACCCTTTTGTAAAAATTTCGCAACGGTTGATCAAAAAAAACAAACGGGTGGGAGGGAGGATTTCTCAATCTGGACGACCTTGAAGGCTTTTATACGACGTAGTAATTTTCGCTTTAGTAGCAGGGTGAAATTAACGAGTATTTCGTAAATCGTAAGAGCAATAAGCGAAACAACGCAAACTTAGAAGTGAAATTTTAATCCAACTGTGCCACAACGCGTCTTGTAAATTATTTCCAAATTCAATTTTCAAAATTAAACGCTCCCAAGGCGCTTTTTTAGTGTACAGGGTGTATGTATAAGCGAGAAGAGTGGGCGTACAGGGTAGTAGTTCGCATGGGGAGGATTTTTTTCCTACGGAGACACGTTTTTCTATTTTTATGTCGTGTAATTCTAAGCTTCTGACAGTTATTTCTCGTCGTGTGTGACATAGATATTACCCAGCTCTGAACGGATGAGAGTAGAGTGAGAGGGGTTATCCGTTTTTGTGGAAAGAAATGTGAGTGTTTTGAGGGATGATTTGGGTGTCGTGGTGTCAAATCTAGTTTTCGATACGTGTACGATAGATGTATGTGAAAGATGAGAAGGGGTAATTTTTACGACGACTTTTAGCAATTGAATAATGAAATAAAAAATGGAATGGTAATTTTGAAGAACCAAAATTACAAATTTTGTAGTAAAAAAATTCAAAATGTGAAAAATTATAAATTATAATTGATTGAAAACATTTCATAAAAAATTCACTTTGAAGGGGGTTGGTAAATGACCTAATTCCGAGTTATGTAGGGTGTCCAAATGCGACTGAAAAAAGAGGTCTGCTAATAGTACTTGCTGAAAGTAACAACAATTTTCATACAGAATGGACCATTTTTGAAAATTAAAAAAAAAACTGCATAATTCTTGAAAACTTAGCCCTGTAGAAAAAAACAAAAAGCTCCAAAAGGCAGAGAATTTCAAGCTCTACAATTTTTATCCTTTGCATTTTTTTCGTAGCACCCTTAATTTGGCCAGAAAAGCCATGTTTATGGGAAATTGACGAAGTTTATACAAATGTAGTCTATTCTCGAAATTGAAGGAAATACGATACTTCAAAAATTAGAGCTAAAGAATTGCTTATGTCTTCATATGGCCTGATATAAAATTGAAAGAGCCTTTAAATTAATGAAAATTAGTCCTGAAAATCCAATAACTGCTAATTTTTTTTATTTCCCCAAATTTTCTATGAAAACTCAATAAAAAGCTGGAAAAAAGTCATGAAGATTTTCAAGGATTTTTATTTTGAAGCCAATTTTGAACAATTTTGAACTTTTTCAGTATAAAAGAAATCCGAATTCGAAATTTCGTATCGATATATCGATATAATGAAAATATCGATACTTCGATGTAATGAAAATAGCGATACATCGATACAATGAAAATATCGATACCACGATATAATGAAATTATCGATATTTCGATATAATGAAAATATCGATATTTCGATATAATGAAAGTATCGATACTTCATATGATGGAAATATCGATACTTCATATAATGAAAATATCGATTCTTCGATATAATGAAAGTATCGGTACCTCGATGTAATGGAAATATCGATACTTCGATATAGTGAAAATATCGATACCTCAGTATAATGAAATTATCGATACTTCATATAATGAAAATATCGATACCTCGATGTAATGAAATTATCGATGCTTCATAATATAATGAAAATATCGATCTTCATATGATGAAAATATCGATACCTCGATATAGTGAAATTATCGATATTTTGATATAATGAAAATATCGATACCTCGATACAATGAAAATATCGATACCTCGATACAATGAAAATATCGATGCCTCGATGTAATGCAATTATCGATATTTCGATATAATAAAAATATCGATACTTCGATATAGTGAAAATATCGATACTTCGATATAGTGAAAATATCGATACCTCAGTATAATGAAAATATCGATTTTTCGATATAATGAAGGTATCGATACCTCGATGTAATGGAAATATCAATACTTTGATGTAATGAAAATATCGATTCTTCGATATAATGAATGTATCGATACTTCGATGAAAATATCGATAGTTCGATATAATATCGTATCATTTTTGTAGCACTAATGAAAATTGAAGTCTTACATTTTCGAAAATAATTTTTAGTCTTATTTTGATTTTTGAATTGTTTTGACCCCTTCAATTTTTGGATTAAGTCACATGAACACAAGAGTCATTTTTTGGTCTTTCTGAGCTCTACAACTTGGCAAGTCAAAACTTTTCATTTAATAATACCTGTGCTTGATGGATTCTTCAAAAAAATGAAACAAAAAAAATAAAGGTGCATGCTTTGTTACTTTTTTCAGAAAAAGTTACTTTTGGTCACTTTTCACGTTGAATTGTTGCTATTGGTTACTTTTTTGGAGAAAATTCGGCAAAAAAAATTGAAATTTTACGAATTTTTTTCCCAGAAAAAATGGGTGAAAAAAAATGAAAAATGAGAAAAATTATTATTGGGGAAGGGGGGGTCGTATGTTTGAATACTAATTAAAATTTGAAATTTTTTTTGTTCCCTACATGTTGAGAAAATGAATAAAAGGTTACTTTTTTGATGAATTTTGGTTACTTTTTTCAACGTGAGAAGTTACTAAAGTTATTTTTTTTCCAATTTAGAGTGACATACCTGGCTAAAAAATATAATAAATAATCTTTGTAGTGTAGTAGCCCCTTCAATTTTGAGAATAGATTTTACATTTACGTGAAGATTTCTGTTGTTCTCAGTCAGTGAGCAACTATCAGTACCCAGCTGCCTTTTTTCCAATCGAAAATGAAACACCCTGTATAATTAAATTGGAATAAATCAAATTATATCGAAGCCATTTTTTCATGGGTGGCCATTTCGCCATGTTTCTATCACTTATATCTGCTTAAATATTGAATTTTTTCGAAAATTGGTCCAAGTGAAAAATATTCCCACTAGAATTCTCTACAAAAAAAATTCTTACAATCTTTTTCGTTACAACAAAATTTAACGAGTAAAACGACATTAACGAACCTCGAACTATCTAAGGTCTGATGAAGGTTGATCCAAGACCTTTATCATCGTGCACGTTGAATACATTGAATACTTTTCTATTACGATAGTCGATATCTATGAAAAAATTGGTAATTTTTCCACACATACTACAAAAACGTCATCATCAACGTCACCGCCACTATACGATACTTAGAATGATGAGTCGTCGTCGGCTGGTACACAATCGAATAATTATTACGTCGACGCCTTCCACGTGTAATTTTTTAATCACCGTTTATGGCTTGTAAACGATGCCAAAAGCGGTACCGTTTTTAACTAGATTTTCCTTCCGAAATGTCGTAATGTGTATTTTGCCAACATGGCTCGCTCGGTACACCCGAAGACGCGGAAATCCGCCGTTATCACAGGATCGACTCGCAGTCTGGGAGATTTATAGCCGGGCAATTTTCACGGGTAAATGAATTTTAACGAATTTTTAAAACGTAGAAAAAAAAAACTTTCTACCGTTTTACCGACGAAGCGGAACGCCTACGACACGAATGCGTCGAATCATTTTGGTTGCTCGGTTTTGCTTTCTCGCGTGTGTCAGCGACGCCCGCCACCGTCGATGTCGGTTGCGGAAGTATTACATTCTGTCGCAGTGCATAGAGATACCCAGAGCTAGACTTCGTTCATGATTGTGGAAAGAATTGATTTCTTATTTAAGCGTGTAACAAGATGTCAAGGACCTATGGAGGAAAAATGTCTGTACCGGGGAATTTTCGAAAGGGTCGAGTTCCCTGCGTAAGGTGTGCTTTTTGTCTAGAAACGAGCCGAATGCTAATTTTCGGCCAATTGTACATAGGTAGATCGTTGAAGCGGTAAAAGGTTCGGGTTGAGTGGGCGAGTTTTTCATTAAAGGGTTGGTGTGGTTTAAATTTCGGGCCAGAATTGCGCGATGTTTAGGAATTGGGTCAGTTTCAGGTGTAAAACAGAAGTTTACGGTTCAAGGAATCGAAAAGATAATATTTTGGTGGGGTTTTTCTCTGCTTGCCTCCGTTTCACGAAATTAATCTGCTGAATAGGTCTTAAGATGTGAAAGTACAAAATGTACCAAAATTATCGAAAAAAATTGAAAAATACGAGTAATTTGTTGAAATGTTGATGGAATGTTGATAAAATGTTGATGCGATTTTTTGACCAATTTTAAACAATTGTTGCATCGCTGCAACAGATTTGCACGAGTTGTGCTCAAAAACTTGCGTTGAAAAATTATTTAATTTGTTGAATGGATGGCAACATTCATACGAGTTGAAAATATGTTGATACCATGTTGAAGCAATTATTTTCACCTTTTTCATGATACACCGATAGTGTTGATGCTGGATTGCGATGTTGCTGCAACATTGCGTCAACACGTTGCGAAAATGTTCAACAGACATAATTTTGGATTAGTACCTTACAAGTTGAAAATGTTATTGTTGAAGTGTTGATGCCACATTGAAACATACACATTTCAAAGATATTTCGACAATATCGATGCATCATCGAAAAAATGTTGAATCAACATTTCAAAAATTTTTCCATTATATTACGACAGTGTTTATAAAGTATCAGAATGATGTTGCATAAATGTTGATTTCATGTTGCAACATTGTTGAAATATTTAAAAACATTGAGTCAACATTTTTGCCATTTTCAACAACACTATGGTATGTTGATCCATTATCAAAAATGTTGAGTTGATGTTGAACTTAGGTTGCATCATTGCCAGAATGTTGCGAAAACGTTGAATCATATTTCAAAATTTTTCAACGATTTGGCGACAAAATTGATACACAATATGTATTAAAATGATGTTGCATGGATGTTGATGTTATGTTACCAAATTGTTGAAATTTCATTGAAAAAATGAATCAACATTATGCAACTTTCAACAATATTGTGGAAATACTTTTTGATAATGTTGGGTACATGTTGATATAATGTTGCACCTTTGTCAAAATGTTGCGAAAGTTTTGAATCATACTTTGAAATTCAACAATATTGTAACAATGTCGATAAATCGTCAAAATAAAGTTGCATGCATGTTGAAGCATTAATTTCAACATTTTCATGATATTTCGACAGCTGTTGGTGTTGGATTTTTGAACTTGAAAATCATGTTTTCTAAATCTTTATGCCACATTGAAACATTGCCAAAATGTTGTTGAAATAATATTTCTAATTTCAATTATGTTGTGAAAGTATTGATGCATCAAGTTAAGTAAATGTTGAATCGATTATCAAACGATGTTGATTTAATGTTGCAACATTGTTGAAATTGTAAAAACATTGAATCAATATTTTGGCAATTTTAAACGATATTATGGCAATATTGATGGATTTTCAATAATGTTGAATTCACATTGCAACATTTTCGAAATGTTGCGAAAGTGTTGTATCACTTTTGAAAATTTTTCAACGATATTGCGACTGTGTCGATACCTGATCAAAATCATATTGCGTAAATGTTGATGTCATGTTGCAAAATTTTTGAAATTTAAAAAAAATATTTAATCAATATTTCGACAATTTTCAACGATATTATCAATATCGATGCATTGTCAATATTTTTGAGTTAATGTTGAATTGATGTTGTTATCATATTGCAACATTGTTGAAATGTTGTAAAACCATTGAATCAAAATTTCAGAAATTATAAACGAATTAAGGCCGTTTTGATCCATTTTCAATAATTTTAAGTTGATGTTGAACTCATGTTGCAACGTTGTCCAAATTTTGCCAAA
>FIZU01021952.1:0-10857 GCA_900064475.1 Pseudococcus longispinus | reverse complement strand
GATATATGGGGAATGATAATTCGGGGGGTGAGGAAGGGGTCAAAAATTTCGGTGATAAGTTTTTACATCAGGGGTAACATTTAGGAACACTTTCGAGAAAATTTGAATCAAGGGCCGATTTCAGTATCTTATCAGGGAAGACCCTTATGTCTCGTTTTTCTGCCCCCCCCCCCTTACAAAATTTTTCGAAGATCAAAAAGTCTGAATTTATGAAATTTCTAAGGTCCAAAAGGCATAAAGTTTGACGTAATCTGTAAAAGTCAGCATAATCTCGAAAATTCTTCCAAGTTCAAAAGTTCGTTGGAAAATTTCAAATATTCTCTGACATTCAGACATTTTATCAGACTTTTTTGAACTTGGAAAATTTTTAAGAACTCGATTGAATTTTTGGATTTGGAAAATTTCAACTTTGTGGACTTGAAAAAGTTTTAAGAAAAATCAAATCAGACATTTTGTCAAACTGATTTTTACCTAACGCTGACTTTTAGGCATTTTGTCAGGCTTTTTTGAATTTGAAACATTTTTCAGATTTCTACTGACTTTTTGTACTTGGAATTATACTTCGAAAATGTTTCAAAAAAATTCCATCAAGAAATTCACTCACGGAAATCCATTACAGTGACTTTTTTATATTTTGTCTGACTTTTTTGGATTTAGAAAATTTTTCGGAATTCAAATGATTTTTTGAATTTGGAAAATTTCAAGAAAATTTCGAATATCACGAGTTTATGGGCTTGAAAAATCCAAATAGTAAAATCATATCCTATGTTTTATAGTTTCATGGGTAGTTTGAAAATGACGGAGACTTTTTGCGTCATTTTACCTTGAAAAGGGATGTTTTTTGCCAAAAAAATTTTGAGGTAAAATATCACCAAATGCGTTTTTATACACCACTCACCCAATTTTCAACCCAATTCGTTTATTTTTCGCGATTTTGATGATTTTAGATCCCTGGATCGTATTCGTACACATATCTGCATTTGGTTCAAGGTATTTTTTAGGTACCGACTACTGGACCACAGCCATTATTGTCTTGTTAAATCTAGTGATGCGAATCTGATTATATTGCTAGTGTATAACTCGATCATATTTCATCTAAAAGATTTTATCTCGAGTTATACATACAATTAAATCCGAATACATCAAATTATACCACTTTTTCAGTCAATTTCACAAAATTATAAGGAAACCACATTTTTTAATGGGTATGCAGGTTTATGTATGTATACTGCACGACGACAATTAGAACTTTTCATTCTCCATATCCTCTAACCTTCGTCCTTCATTTCCTTTTAACGCGTATGTATGTCTCCATACGTAACTTCGTGCCTAGCATTTTCATCATTACACGAACCTACTTACACTGGTACGTGTACATATTTTTGTACCTATAAAATTATCGCGGTTTTCGGTTACATCAGCCCTCATTATCCAATCAGTTCCGTCCGCAGATGAAAATTTGGTCTGCGAAAATTCTACCACCCTGCGAGCTGATTCGCACCGTGTCGTGTCGTGTCGTGTCGTGTACAAAATTCAAACCGACAAACACATCTCCTCCACAACCCAGCGACGTACTCGGTCCAATGTTTATTTAAAAACATCTCCTCAGTCCTCAGCCTACAATTCTGGGAAAAAGCTTGCTTTTCTGTAGTTTACCAATTTGGTAAAATATTTGGCAAACAGCTGAGCTCCGAGCACCACGAATATCGTACATACATGTGCGAAGCCTGTAGTATACGTACATACGCATCCACCCCCTATAACAGACTTCATTGGGTACTTTATAGGCAACTTTTGTAGCTTTTAAAATGCTACGTTTTGGTTACAGATGCTACTTATACGTACACTCGTTCCTATTAACTCGCTATACCCATGCTCTTCTACGAGCTGCGTATTTTTCTTCGACGGTGGCTGCAAAATTCTCCCAAGATTACCAAGACGGCTGGTAAAAGAGAGACTAATAAAAATACCTATACGACTGTTCGCTATTTTTCACGTGATTTTTTTCCCTTCCACTTTAGTTTTATGTTGGCCGTGTTTTTAACGATACGTTTGCCTTTCTTTTTCCTATTTAAGCTGTAATTTTCCTACGACCAAGCGAAGCTTTTCTAAAGCGCATCGTGTATATGGTACGTATGTTTAGCACAATGGTACCGCGTAGAAATGGATCTTGACGCAAGGCGAATCGATTACACCTACGTTCGAGTTTTATTTCTTACGCCAATTCAATGAATGAATGAATGAAAATGGTTCTCGTCGAAATAAATTCTTTAAGAAAGACCAGACGATATAGGCTCAAATTGTAAGAAATACTGCCAATGGTCTTCTAATAAAATGACCATAAAGTTGTGTAGAATAAAAAATGCGATTGGCCTTCTTCTCACCCTCTCCCCATAACACGAGGAAAAAATTCGTGTTTTTCTCGTAAATGATCCCTCGATAATTTCTCAAAAATACATAAATACGATAGAAGACCTTTTGTATGAAGTTGCTGAGAATCGAAAACATAATTGTTTTTCATTCAGAATTATTTCTAATTGAAAGGGGAGCTGTAGCTCGATGAAATATATGTAATTAAAATATCTATTGCTTTACTTTCCCAAGGCTTTCTATTACCCAGCAGCTGAATGTTATTGAAACCGAAACTTGAAAAAATGTTTGAAATTTTATAAGATTTGTCAAAAATTTTATAAAAACTTTTTAAATGTTGTAAAAATGACAAGAAGTTGTCTAAAGTGTTGAAATGTTGTAAAAACTATTGAAAATTTCATAAAAATCATGTTGCTAGTATGATGAGAACATCATGAAAAATGTCTGAAATGGTGTAAAAAATGCTAAAAATGTAATAAAAACATTAAAATTGTTGTAAAAGACGAAACATTTGTCAAAAATTTCCATAACGTAAAAAATTGTTGTAAATGTAATTGAAAATGTTGCAAAATTGGCAAAAGATGATTAAAAATAACCGAAACGATGAATTTCTTTAAAATATTGAAAATGTTGTGAAAAACTAATAGTTTCGTAAAAATTATCGAAAGAAGTGATAAAAATGTTGAAAGAATCGTCGAAACTTTTCAAAATGTTGTAAAAAATGTTGAAAATTACAAAAAAAAATCTTAAAAATTTTGCAGAAATTATGAATAAATCATGAAAACTGCCTGAAATGATGTAAAAACTGGTGAAAATATCGTATAAAAACATTGAAACTGTTGTAAAAATGACAAAGAATTCGTAAAAAAGTTCCAAAATGTAAAAATTGTTGTTTTTGTAAAAGTAATTGAAAAAGTTGAAAAACTGGCCAAGGATCATTAAAAATAACTTAAATGATGAATTTCATAAAAATGATCGTAAAAGTGGTAAAAAGGTTGAAAAAATCGTCGATAAATCGATAATGTATAAAATGTTGTAAAAAGTGTTGAAAATTATGTAAAAATCCTTCAAAATGTTGCAGAAGTTATGAAAAAAATCATGAAAAATGTCAGAAATGATGTGCGTTTTTACTCTCGTTGGATAAACATCTCTCGAGCATTTTTTAATACCTTGGTATGATTTTATATCAATATTCTGACCAGTTTTTACATAATTCCGGACATTTTTCATGATTTTTAACCACTTTGACGACATTTCCGAAGGAATTTTATGAAATTTTCAATATTTTGTACTTAAAACTATTGGTTCATTTTTTAAAATTTGATCATTTTTTGAATGATTTTTTCTTCGTTTACTGGTAATATTATCATTGCTTGAAAAATTATGGTAAAATTTATCGAAGAAAAACGCTAATTTTTCTATTCTTCATACCGATTTGAGGGGGGGGGGGGGGGAAACTTTTTTTAACTTGGCCAAAGGGGGGGGGGGGGGGGGGGGGGGTAACATTTTTTTCCTGAGCCAAATTTGTAATTATTTGATTTGAAGATCTGCATATAGGTTTCAAAATATGTAGCTCCTGATTTCAATATCTTGAAGATTTTACTTGAAATTTCCAAATTTCATGTGTTTATCGTACTCTTAGTAGATACCTAATTATTATGCAAATTTTAAATTAGACTGGTATCTTTCTTTTGAACGATTGGTCAGCGACTCGCACATGTACGATCCATAAAAAATTCCTCTTTCTATAAATAACGTGAATATTTTGCTCGTCAATTTAAAGCTCAGCAAAAAAAAAAACTCTTCGAAAGCTTACCGTCGTTTTTAGAGACCGATTACCATTTTCGTATACCCTTGAAACGCCATCATAATATCGAATCCGAAGAACCTGAAAACCCTCGAAAATTTATTTTTTCGCCAAAAAGACACAATACAGCAAGTGAAGTCGATTGTTGAAAAAAAAAAAGGCAGCCACGAAATACATAATATTAAAATCTTGCAAGCTGCAGAAATTTCATATCATTTAAAATCAATTAAGAGATTTCGGCACCATCAAAGGGACCGATTCTTTCACGATAATAGGTAAGGTCGTTCTCGTTGGGTATCGTTGCTCGAATATTTAGCTTTTTCAGCAAGATTTTTAATACTTTTGCCATTTTTCACAACTAGTTGTAAAATACATACTTGAATATAGGACCGAAAAGCGAGATATGAAAAAGGCGAGCTTGGTTCAGTTAACGTAGTAGGTGTAATTATTGCAGCCGAAAACGGAAAATCCGACCTGGTTGGGTTATTGTGACGTGGTATTAATTTATATAAAAAGGTGTAGCTTTGGTTGAGAATTTTTTTTGAAAGTTTTTCTAGATTGAGTCATTTTTCATGAGAGGGTGTGTATTTGATAGGCGCAGATCTGATGACTTTTCATGATGAACTTATTCAGATTGATTTTGGAAAATTTTTGCAAGTTTTTCTCAAAATGCTTTTAATTAACTTTGACTTGAAATTAGTATTCTATACGATCTTGGTAACTTATTTGAATAAAGTCTTTTTTAGTAAAATTATGATTTTTTGAGAGGCCTCGAACCCCAAAATTGGCTATATTTTTTAATAATTTTACCCGTAGGTATTAATTATGAAAAAAAAATAGAAATTGCTCAACATTGCTCGTATGTTTTTATTAAAAATAATGTATGCTAAGGCGTAAATACATTTTTTTCTGCACACGGTTTACATTTACACACGTCAGTCTTCTACGTCAAAGATCAGGTAACAGAGACGTTTATTTAGCAAAATGTCGCTGTAAGAATGATGAAAAAAAACCAACCCTATTATCGTTTTGGGTCATTGTCTCGTATTTACCCTTTCTTTTTACTCTACCGACGTCGAAAGCGTTATATTACGAACGAAATTTAATTAGGTATTGAAGAGCACGCTTACGCTTCGGATAAACGATTGAATTACACTTCGTTATTGAAAAATTTTCCGTTTAGTCGAGTGTTTTTTTTAATGCTTATGTTTTATAGAAGTTTGCTGGCGTTGAAAAATTGAATATGATTGATTTTTTTCCCTCTCGTATAGACGTCATGATTGAAACGAAGCCAAACAGGGTAAGAAATTTAGTTGCTGGATAAAATACACAAAGGATTATTTGAAAACGAGTTCACTATTAACAAAGCCTCTTTAACGGAGAAAAATTGCGAATCGCGAACGATACAAATTTCGGTTGTATAAGCGCCGTATGGTGTATTTTATTTTATTTTTTTTCGAAAAGAATAAAAAAAGCGCTTTTTTTCATTGGAAATTCGCATCGGCGCGGCGTAGGTCTAGGTACGTATAGGAAACTCTCGTTGTGTATCGTTTTTATAGCGTATAATTTTTGATTCACAAAGAGATTGAAATCGGTAATGCATCTCGCGATAGAGCACAGAGATAGGTACAATACGTAGTATGTTTTACGTTTGACAAAGTTTATACACAAATGATGCAAATTGAACGCTTTGAGGGTGTCAATCTGTTTATTTGAAGTAGATTAAGGTGTATTTTTTTTGCACAAACAGTCACACCGCAGCCGATCGGCACCATACTGAATGCTCGGGTTATACATCGATATCCTAATGGGTATTTGAATGTGGAATAATCAGTAAGCGATTGCCGTTTCCATATGGAGTAGTTTTTATTGCAAACGAATTCTAAATTTAGGTTGCGTTTTTTTCAATACACTTATATGGTTTATGTGCGAATCAGGTGGTTCTATCGTGATTTTTTTTCTTTTCGAGTTTTTTCTTTCTGTATTTGATACGAGACTAGATTTTTTTATGGCGTTTTAAACCCGCGCAAATTGACTTTTGTAATGAAAAGGTTACATTGAAAGATTGGTCCCGAGGGTTGTACTGAAATTGTGTTCGGATTTGGTTATTTTTGTACAAGCGAGAGTGCGAAGAAATTTTTCCAAGCGACGTTTTTCTCCCGGTGGGGGTTTAATCTAAAGCGCGATGAGATTCTAGGGGTGTAGTTATTGCGGCGAAGAATTTGCATTTTTATAGGGCGGAGAAGTTGGCTTGTGCGTTGGAATTATTGTATCGGTTCGGGGACTCGATTGTGCATTCGTCAAAAATTACGATTGATGAAGATGCCGTTTGGAAACTTGGAAAGAGGTTTTATATATGTAAGAAAGTTGAAAACTCATTTATTTGAGTGTGTTTCGCAAGTGGAAACTGGTTCAAAACAGTGAAATTAAGTTGAAAATCGATGTTTCTTTAAAATAAGTATTATGTACCTACTTGAAATTGCATCAAAGTTGTTCTAAATGTTGTAAAATGTAGAGATTTGTGAAGTGAGGAGGCAAAAAGAGGGGTATTCATTTTATTAAAATTCGATTGAAGTTTTTAAATTATAGATATGATTTTTTTTATCGATTGATTTCAAATTGATTCGGAAGTTGATTGCTGGGTGTTTTCTTTGATTTCTCGTAGAATCGAATAGGTATTCTAAAAATCGATTAATCAATTTTAGGGCAACGAAAAATATTTCTTCACTTTTGACATTTGCCAGCTCGTTAACTAAGAGGTTACGGCATTTCTCCACAAATCACATCTTACTGATGAAACTGGTAAATTTTGAAAACGCGTTGTATTTTCACATATTTTAGGCAAAAAAAGAACTGAAAAGTTGGAAACAACGAAGCTTATTTTGAATTCTCTTTTTCTACAAAATTTTTCATTCTCGATTTTCATGTCTACTCTGATCTTACAATTACTCGTATTTAAATACCTAGTCGAAATTAAGTTTTATGGAAAATTGATTTATCGACTTCACGATTATAAAAATAATTGATAATTTTAAAATTGTTTTATTCAACTTTGATGAGCGGATCATGTCATTTTGAGGATCTATTGAAATTTTTGAAAAAATTGTTTAATTCAATTATATATGGATTGTTGTTTTAGAAAATGAAGGTAGAAAATGTGAAGGAATGAAGGGGTAGGGGTTAGTCATCAAAATTATTAAGATTAAGCATACAAAAATCATTCGAAAAATCATGAAAACCGTCAAGAATTCCGTTGAAATTTCTTAAATTTTTCTAAAAATTTGTGAAAAATTTGTTGAAAAAGTAGAAAAATCGTATGTAAAACTATCGAAAATTGTGAAAAGATTATTAAAAATCGTTTAGAAAATGTTGTAAAAGTGGTTCAAATGCCAAAAAAAACCGCTGCACCATTCAAAAAATTTCATAAAAATCAGTAAAAACAACACAAATATGGCAAAAAAAATGAAAATTTTGAATAATGTAGTAAAAATTCCAATTTTTAATGAAATTTTCAACGGATTCCATGATTATTTTATGTGATATGATATTTTTGCTGATTTCTGTGAAAATTTCAACAATTCTTACAAAATTTTCGACAGTTTTCATGAATTTTTGGCCATTTATGCAATATTTTTACCATTTTTATGACATTTTCGAGAATTTTTATAAAATTTTCAACTATTTTCATATTTTTTGTAAAATTTTTACCATTTTTTATTGATTTTTGTTTTCATTTTGACAATTTTAACAAGACTTTTAACGTTTTTCACAATTTATTGATCCTTTTTTTCTTATTTAAAATGATTTTATAGTGAAAATTTTGAACAATTTTTATGAAATTTTACACAATTTTCATGATTTTTTTGAATATTTGCACGATATGTTTACCAATTTTCGTGGCAATTTCAATCTTTGAGTAATTTTTTGATCAATTTAATCATGTTTTAACTTGACATGGATATGTCTCATTGGGGAGGGGGGGAGGGGGTAATTTTGAACATTTTTTCCCCATTTTTGTTTCACGTTTTTTTCATCTTTTTAATACATTTTCTTACCCAAATGACTTTTTGGACTTGTAAATTTTCCAGAAATTTTGACTTTTTGAACTTGGGAAATTTTTTTATGGCTTCATAATTTCAGTTTTAGATATTTTTTGTCAGACATTATTACATTTTGTTGAACTTTATAAATTATGAGATTGCTTTTTCAAAAATTTATGAAAATTTTCAAATGACCAGCAAAGTGTTGAAAAATAAGTTTAATAAAATGTAAAATGTTATCAATATTTTAAATTGATGAAATTTTACAGTTTTTATCTGATTTTTCAATTTTTTGTTAGACTTTTGAAAACTTGTATAAACTGAATACGATTTTTTGATGAAAAATGGTTACTTGAGTTACTTTTTTTTTTTGGAAAAATTCAGCTACGATGCCTGTATTTTGAAAATTTGAATCTGATTCTGTCTTCGCAAAATAGATTAATCGAGTTCGAGAGTTTAATTTTATATTTCAATGAATTGTCATATCTTTTGTAATGAAATGGAAAAAAACTTGTTTATGATATAATTTCGTATTTTATTTAAAAATAAATTTTAATATTAAATTTATGAATTAATGAAAACTCAAGAAACACGGTTTGTTTATTTCAATTTTCTTCTCGCTGCTTTATCCCTCGTCCTTGTTTTCCCCGGTTAAATTAAAAAGTTACAAAAATTATTACATCTACTTTCTTTTATTACAGAATTGAAATTAAAAAAATGAATTTAATTAAAACTTTTTCCCTAACTTTTCTTTCCGTCCAATTAAACCTTCCCCTGTTTTGGGGTAATGAATCAATGATCACTGTTCAATCAAAATTGAGCGTTTAATTTCAGAATGAGAACGAATGAATTATTTCGAAAATTTTCATTGCATTGAAATATGTGACAAGTTAATTTCTTTTTTTAAAATGATTTTTGGACGAAATGAGCTCAGTGGAATAGCCTGTTTTTACAATAAGTCGAATGTACCATACATGATATAGATTTCCATTTTCAAAAAAAATTAGGATAGTTTTGCATTCTCTTTTAATGCCCCTAGCTTTGGAAAAAATCTGGAAAAAACTTAAAAATGGTTGCAAATACCCGAGAGTTTTACTAATTAAGGCTAGATTCCGTCTAGGGCTCATGTGAGACTAATATTATCGACGATATATTTTTTTTTTTAAACTTGCAGTGCAGATTCGCGATACGTACGCAACAATAACAACAGCAGCAGAAATAATAAAATCCTTCGAAATCCGCGCTTATTAAATCTATAATTGAAAAATACCCAACAATAGGCTAGAAGATAAGTGAAATAGAAAACGAAGCTTTTCTCGGTACGACGAGGGTAGCGGGGTGGTTCCATTCCGTCATAAAATAATTTTATAATTACCTTACTAATCTCCCCTCGACATGGAATTTAGTATTCGCTGTGTGTACCATCTCTTAACGGCCTATTTCGATTAGCGTCGTATAAACGGTACATTTATTTCGTTGATGAACCGTTGCCTTCAACTTTGTTTGACTTTTGGAAAACTTTAAACGAGTTTGGAATGGTTTTTGTGTCGTAATGTAAGTACTCGTATTCCTATCTTCGCCTCTCCTCTTCCCTTTCGAAATCTATTTCCATAACGACCAGTATAAGACTTTACTCTTGAAATTAGTTGAAAATATTAAAATTACAGACAGCAGCGTGGTGCTTGGCTGGCGTTTTGTTCTCTTTTTTATATTTTAACGATGAGAAGGTCGCGTGTGTGATTCATAATTATACGATTTTGAGCAGCGATGGCGCTAAGATCATTAACATTGGTGATATTTGGATTGGATTCTGGTGTGAAATGTGTGGTAGTCCGGTCTGCGTACTCGTGAACTTACGTACGTGTGATTATATTGGCAATGTTTAGCATTGGGATAGACGCGAGTGAGTATGCAGATTGCAGATGTACTCTACATGTACATACGAGTAGCAATATTTATGCGGTCATTTCATTTCGCGCGTATTTACCTCTTGGATATTTTTAAATTGGATACGCGTTGATGCTGCATGAACCATGAACCTATGTACATAAAACATGCTGCCGAGTGGAAGAGAGATTCGCGTGTATTTATCTTAACGTTTTTGAATTTTTAAATTTAGGAATTTGTTTGAACTAAATGGATGCATGGGTGATACGAGAATGACGGTGGATTGCTGGTTTCCTCTTTGATAATTCGACGAATTATAAAGATATGTAGGGTTTCGAAAATCGATTTGTTTTTGATTCGTATTTTTTTTTTTGAAATATGAGTTTTTTTACTTGCTCGAGTTATTGGCGTTGCGTTGTGCGAGATTAAAATCATCTATTTGTAGTAAGTATATTGTGTAAAACTTTGGTTGGAGCTTTTTTCCTGGATGGGGGTTCATCTTTCGGATGGAAGTAGGATTGATTTGCTATGTGTGAGCATAAACACTATTTTTAGTTTGAAGTTGACGTTTTTGTATATGCCCATTTGCGTACACTTGTATTAGGCATTAGACATTTTGCACCATACAAATTTTTTGTATCAGGCACCGCCTCCTAGAAAAGAAACAATTTTTATTTTTATTATACATGTTACGAAAATAAGTACTTTCAACCCGCATTTGCGGGTGGAAAATTGAACTTTCCCACCCGCAAA